>BLSH010055112.1:1375761-1392093 GCA_018402905.1 Glandirana rugosa | reverse complement strand
GCCCCCCCCCCCCCCACACACACACACATCCGTTATTCCTCCTTCTAGCACTAATCTCCCTCCATTCCTCCTAGCACAACCCCTCCCGGCCTCCATTCCTCCCCTCCTTTATTACCCTTTCCAGCATAAACAGCCCCCAGCACTCTCCTCCACAAGCCCCCCTCCCCACTTCTAATCTCAGAGGATTAGAGGAGTAGTGAGGAGGTATGGATTGTGGGAAGGGGGGGGTAACTAAGCCGTACACCATTCAAACTAAGAGCGATCCTTCTGCTATATGGAGGAGCGCTCCATGGGACAGAGCAGAGCCCTTACCTCCTCCCCGCTGTCTCTTCTCTGCTGCTGACACTTCTTTCCCCGCCTCAAGCACAATGTCAATAGTGAGGGGCCACAGCTGAAATCTGGGAGGCCACGCCAGCACCCCCATAGATCTGGCCATGGAGTGCAGGGCGCGTCTTCAGTCTCCCGCGGGACAGGAGCTGGTCGGACAGCACACAGAGGAGGGAGAGAGCCCCGCTGCTCAGTGCAACAGGCACTGCACTTAGTGGGATACCGGCGTACAGTGTTCACACACAGAGCTCCTCCTGTTCCCGCCTCAGCATCCAGCCAGAGAGAGCCTGGATCCTGCTCTCTGTGTGGCCGGGAGCTAGAGGAGGGAGGTGTGCAGCGAGGATGTGTGAGGAGACAAAGTTGGTGGGCTGTTATGACATGTAGCCTGACGGTCGCGGCCCACCGGGAAAATGCCCGGTCTGCCCTATGACCAGTCCGGCCCTGCTCATGCCCACCATTGAGGGGAAGCCCCTATAGATGACAACAAACCGCACTAAGAACATGAGAGTTGGTCAACTTTTTTTGGGGGTTGTTTTGGGACTTTCTACATTGTAGTGTGACTTCAATCGTAGCGTGTTTTATAGCTTTGGTAACTCTGCAAGTAATAGCTTTTAAAAATACAAACACTACAGGGAGGACGCTCCCTACACATCTGCCAATTCCTACTGGGGGCAGCCCGACTATTAACCCCTTACATCCTCACCCTAATACTGCATAACCAATACAGTCCAGATAATTCTCTGTCTACAGAAAACCTGTATAGATCACATCATTGAGGATGGAGGAGGACTGGAGTCACATGACTGAGAAGATACTAAACCTCACCCTGGAGATCATCTACCTGCTGACCGGAGAGGTGAGGAGAATTCTCAGAGGTCACATGATATCACTCTTATCTCTATTAATAAAACACAGACCTGACCAAAGAGGTGAGGAGGATTCTGGAATCCTAACATGACATTCCTATTGGTTTTCCAATACAGAGATTTCCTCTTCTGAAGTCTGGAGATCATATGACCATCACAGTGCCTCCATGTGACTCCCTAAAACCTAAGGGACAGAACATGCAGAAGATTCTAGAAGTCAGCAGAGAGATCACTGATCTGCTGACAGGAGAGGTGAGCGGTGCTGGGAATTCTGGGACATTATCCAGTAACAGACAAGGGATGTGTCTGGATGGTGACTGTATCATTGTGTGTGTCAGGTTCCTATAAGGTGTCAGGATGTCACTGTCTATTTCTCCATGGAGGAGTGGGAGTATTTAGAAGGACACAAGGATCTCTACAAGGATATCATGATGGAGAATTTCTAAAAGTATCATTATGATCTGTACTATTACAATTTATGTTATATTTATTATATATTCAGAGTGAAAACCTGAGAGATTCCAAAGTTAAGGTTAAAACAGAAGAAAAAGAGATGTTTGTTACAATGAATGTGTTGTATCTTTCAGAGTGGAAACCGCAGGGATTATAATATTGTTGTTAAAGAAGAGTATAAAGAGGAGGATGAGGAGTATGGAGTGATGGAAGAGTTTTCAGAAGGGCACAAGGATATGATGGAGCCACCTAATACCAGGAACCCACCAGAGAGATGTCCTCTGTATTTCCAGGAATCCACACAGAAAAATCACACTGTCCCTCACCATGACAAGGTTGGTGGGACTGAGTGGATTTTTTTGGTGATATCACAATTTTAAAGGTTTCCGCTTACAAACGGTATTTTTCTCATTCCCTTGGTTTAGGGTGAAGATCTAATAGATATAAAAGTTGAGGGTGAAGAAGAAGAGAGGTATGCGAGATATGATCAGCAGTCTATGGAGGAGGATGGAATAACGGGGACATTTATAGAGGAGGACACTCCTACAGAGATCAACACAGGTGGGTCATTAACACTAAATACATTCCACCACCCATACTGCTCACAATTTATGTAACTAGACTGGATTTATGGAGATTCTGGGGATCAGGTGGTAGGGAAAAGCGGATTTTCTTCACATTCATTGCTCTACCTAGGCACCTATGGCATGTGTTTGGGGTCTTCTGCCCCCATACTTGGGTCTACCAATGTCTCTGGCAGAGCATTTTTCTCAGGAATATTTGTTCTGTTGTCTGCTGGCTGTGCCGGGTGGAGGGATATGTCTGTATAGTCTCAGACCCAAGTCACTAAGTGCAGTCTCAGGAGATGGGAGGATGCGGTGTGGGACCTCTGCAGCTTGTCTCAGTTAAGTAAACATTTAGACTACTGATGATTACTGAAAACCAACATTACAAGTCCTGACCATTAAACTATATGATTTATATTGCACATTATGTAGTCTTAAGCCCTGCCTGCACCTTATACTCTATGGCAGTGGTCTCCAAACTGTGGCCCGGTGCCAGATGCTGCCCTTTGCTTGCTTTTGTCCACACTTGGGTCATTATTTCATCCACTGACACCAATGATGGGGCACAATTCTTCCCAATGACACCAATGATGGGGCACAATTTCTTCCAATAGCACTATCAGGGCTGTGCTTCTGCTTTTACTAGCAGCTCTCTTCTTAGTGCTCAAGGCTGCCCAGCTGTCAGTTAATTACCAGCCACTTGTTCTTTCTACAGTGACTCACCAGGTTATCATTACCTGATTCATTAGTCCATCCTACAGAGTGCCCCTTTTTGCTATTTAAACTGCCTGGCTCGTTCCCTCTGTACCTTTGCATCTTCAACATCTCAAGTGTGTCTGCTGTGTTCCTGTTATGACTGTGCCTGGCTGACGTTTCTTCTGGTTGCTGATCCTTATTTTTGACTTCTGACAATGGTGACATCTGGCTTTATGATCCCGGCTCGTCTGATTATCCGTTTTGGCTTCTGTTTTTGACTATGCTCCTGATCTGTATTATTTTTTACTAGTACATTTTAAGGTGTGGTTTTAACTGCATTTTCTGTCTCTGCCTGGTGGTATGCTCCCTAATGTTACACAAAGGCCATGAATTCAGAAGATGCAGGCAATACACCTAGTTGTGATATTTTTCCAGATTGGGTTTGCAGCACCACCGCATGGATCAGTTTGGCATAGCGTTAGAGATGCTCTTGATTCAAACTGCTCACCCGGATCCTCCCACTCCGGTACAACCAGTGTTGGAAGCCATTCCTGCTGCTGCTTCAGTCTCTGTGAAGGCACCCGCCTCTAATTCCACCTCTGTAAGAGGTATGACTGGTTCTGCTCCGCATTCCCAGCATTTTGGGGGTGATCCAGCTCACTGCAGAGGGTTTCTCAACCAGGTAGGAATATATTTTGAGAGGATACCCCAGGCGTTCCCTATGGACAGAAGCAAAGTAGGCTTCATTATTTCCTTGCTTTCTGATGGAGTTTTGGCCTGGGCAAACCCTCTATGGGAAACACAAAAACCCATCCAGGATTAGCCTGAGTTTGAGGCCTCCTTTAAAGGGGTATTTAATATTCCTGCTTGTGCCACTTCTGCTGCCAATAGCCTCATGTCCATCAGAGTACAATAACTGTTGTTAACTGAGCCATGGAATTGCCTACTGTGGCAGCAAAGGTTGGTTAGAGCAATGAGGCCCTCGTGACTACTTTTTTCTCATGGTCTCTCGGATAACATTAAAGATGAGATTGCAGCCTGAGACATACCTAGGAATCTTGAGGAGCGGATCTCGTTTGCTTTTCTCATTGATACCAGACTCCAAGAGAGACCTTCCTATTAAGGAGCCTTGCTTTAGCCTCCTGTACGTTTTGCCTCAGAACTTTGCATACCCACCCATGCCTCCCTCACCTCCTATGCCTCCCGGGCTTGAGTCCTCCATTGTAGTGGATCCTGTGCAGCTGGGCTTACACGTCTCTTTCCCGAATAGAGGACCTTTATGAAGAGGGAGAGATTGTGCTTTTACTGTGGCCAGACAGGTCACTTATTGAAGTCTTGTCCTACCCATCCGGGAAACTTGTGCACCTGAGGTCCTGTATGTGACAAATCTTAGGTGGCGTCTTTGCATCCCCAGCTATCCTGAAGCATAAGCCACTAGTTCCAGTTACCCTTTTCAGGTCTGAGTTTTCCATCGACACCCAAGAGTAAGAATAAGAATATATATATGTATGTGTGTATATATGTATATATATATATATAATATAGTTACAGTGTTCTGCTACCACCAACACCTAAGTTCTGATTTTTCTTCACCTGTTTACCTGGACCATGTCATTATAATTTTTAAAATAAATGACAACAGCAGGGCCCATTCCTGCACCCAGCAAGAGTAATTGTGAGGGGTTATAGTGTTCTGCCACCATTAACACTCAAGGCCCAATTTTTCTGCACCTGTTTGCCTGAGTCATGTCATGCTCTTAGAGGAGACCATTTTTTTTTTTTTTTTGGAAGTTTCATCTTTTTTTTTATTTTTTTTTATTGCATTTTAGTGTAAATATGAGATGTGAGGTCTTTTTGACCACAGATCTCAAATTTAAGAGGTCCTTTCATGCTTTTTTCTATTACAAGGAATGTTTACTTAAAGAGCCCCGTCCCGCCGAGAAGCGAGATGCATATGAAAACGGTGTTCAAACCACACATGAGGTAACGCCGCGATCGTTTGAGCGAGAGCAATAATTCTAGCACTAGATCTCCTCTGTAACTCAAAACTGGTAACCTGTAGAAAGTTTTAAACTTCGCCAATAGAGATTTTTAAGCTCGGCCCTCAGATTCTCCCCGGCTGTAGAGGATTGTGGAGCTGAGTGGAGCGCCCCCCATAGACGGGTAGAGAGGAGATGAGTGCACATGATGACAGAGCACAGATAACACTCCATCTCCGGGATCCCATCTGCAGATGAACCTTTAAGAGCTTCCATGGATTTGTCGGGTGGTGTATCTGGCTACTGATCGGAGGACTGGACCTATTTCCATCATTACTGTGGAAGTTTTCCACTCAAGCCTGATTGATTCGCTGGTCATACGACCACATGAATCCAACCAATCTGGTAAGGTTCCACCCATCTTTTATATGGTGTGAGCATTTGTCATTGGAACTGGAGAAACCTTATTTCATCGATCAAAGTTGGGGAATTTTCTTTGCCATCCATTATCTCACTTGAATCACAATTTTAGACTTATTTGGACTGCACATTTATTAATATAATTTTGATTTGATGAACATATGAAAAGGTTTTTCACATATTTGAATTTATTTCACTTTAGCGCAACACTATATTTGTTTTTACATGAGATTTTTAAGTGCCAAAGTTTGTCGCCATTCCACGAGCGGGCGCAATTTTGAAGCATGACATGTTGGGTATCAATTTACTTAGCGTAACATTATCTTTCACAATATAGAAAAAATTGGGCTAACTTTAATGTTGTCTTATTTTTAATTTTAAAAAAGTGTATTTTTTCCAAAAAAATTAAGATTTTAAGACCACTGCACAAATGCGGTGTGACATAAGGTATTGCAACGGCCACCATTTTATTCTCTAGGTTGTTAGAAAGAAATATATATAATGTTTGGGGGTTCTAAGTAATTTTTCCAAGTCATCTTCCAGGACGGCTTACAGAGAGAGAGGCTCCTCCCACCTAACAGGAAACACATGATCCATATTATAAAAAGACTGCTCACCAGTAATACCTCAGTATATGTGTTTCCTCCTGACAAGAACTCTGAAGAAGTTAGTTTTTTTTATGGCCTTCGTGCCAGTCGGCAGGTGCCTCCCGGCTACAGCATCCCAGAACAGGGGCAGTCAACCTGGGGGTGCATGTGGCTTGGGCTTGTTCAGGCTGCCCTGGAAAGGAGCCTTAAACTTTTACTCCAGGAGACCCCCCTCTCTCCATGGGAGTCTGGTCAACAGCAATGCCTGTAGTTCAGGTACACTGGTAGTGTGGGATTTTGACTCAGTGAGTCTTCCGGGGGACAGTGCGGACTAGTGGTGTCCTGATGCTTGCAGGGCGGCCATGTTATTGGTAGCAAACACTGACCTAGTGGTTGGGGCTGCAAGCTCCATGCACTGTCCCAAGAAGAGGCGTCCGATCCACAGCGCCAGACCGGGATCCGCACTACTTGACCTTTCAGGACTACAGAGAAGATGTTTGAAGCCATTTTGTCCTGTGCTGGTAAAATCTCCGGTGGAGACTGTAAGCAGGAAGCAGGTCTGGGACACCTGCAGACTCTGACCCTAAGGTAAGAAAGAGGCTAAAGACAAGTTCCTCCTTTCTTACTCCCTGGTGTAGAGGGCACCAGAGGATTTGGGATGATTCTCTGTACAATCCACAGACCAGCAGACCGGGTCTGGGGAGTCTGGCTGTTTGTGTATCACTCTTTTCCCTACCAGTGGTGGGGCTTCATTTGGGTCACCCTGGGTGGCGGAGTGCTGGTCGTGGTATGATCGTTTGCACCCTCATCTCTACTTGTAAAAGGCTCATACCACCTTGTGTCCTCTCCTTGTAGGACAAAGGAAGGGAGCAAAAGGTGAATCGCCTAAGGGACAGAAGTACAGATTATCTCATGCCTGAATACCAGCTACAGTGCTGCAACACTCTAAGAAAGTTTCCTAGAGAGCATTGCAGAGAAATGACAAAGTGTCTTGGTTTTCATTTGCTGGCTGAGCTCCTGATTAATACGGATGAATCAAGGCTGCTGGCTTCCCCAAATCTTTTTGGAGGGAATACTATATGGCTGGAGCAGAGGCATCCAGAATCCCTGACTACTCCCAGTTGGGGGGAGGGGCGCATGTTTGTTAATGCTGGTAAACTATGTTGGTAAGCCAAAACAGAATGCAAGCTGCAGATACCCCTGAAGGGGCAAGCTATAAGCTGGTTGTGTAAGTACTCCCTGGTGCCATCCCAGGAGTATTACAGAAGACTTTATCTGGTCTGCAAAGCTACAATGTACTCTGGTCCCACCATGACACTTGCTATAATTTGTGGCAAATAGCCACAAGGTGGTTACCCTTAGGAGGAGTCCTCCCTTTCGGTATTGGTTGCTGTGGGTGTTTGCATGCCTCCCACAAACACAGAGTAAATATGCTTTATGTTCTTATCCACCATTGTGTGGTCATTTGGAGGCAGAGGGCCTAACACCTATGAACTGCAGAGCTGGGGCTGGCTAAAGCTGCAACCTATTAACCCCTTCCTACACTTGGGTCACACTTGAGGCAGGGCTCTGGGGGTCTACTTACTCCATCAATTACACCCTGTTTTCAGGGTCTGCTATGGGGTAAGTAGGACTTTTTGTATTTAGGGCCAGTTCAGAAAGGCAGTCTGGATGCGTTCCGGATGCTTTTCTGCATGCGTGTTTTTTGATGCAGTCCAGTGCAGTTTTTCCCCCCTACTAAAAATCAGGACAGTATAGTTAAGTGCAGAAAAAAACGCAGCATGTTCTACTTTTTCTGGAGCTGGAACGCACTGGAACTGACTGCAGTGGTGTGAACTAAGCCATTGAAAGCCAATTAACCTACTTTCCATGCGTTTAAAAAAAAAAAACGCACACTGCATGTGGTGTGACTTGGCCCTTAGGCAATAACCCATTCCTAGGCTGAACTACAAGTTTAGATGTGGAATCCTGCATGATTCAATTGGCAGACTCCTGGGTGTAACCTCCATGAAAAGCTTGCATGGACACTCCCAAGTTTAATGATTGCTCGTTAATGCCTGCAGGTGTTGGCCTTCTGATGGCTTTAGTAGCACATTTCAGGGCTTATTCAAAGGTGCCAGAAGCTTCCATTTATCCTAGATTTGGATATGTTATGAGCTGGGTGGTTTTATCTGTCTCCCACCTTAGTGTGCACTATATAAAGTAAGTTAAGGATGCAGCAATCACTGTTAATTTACATTGTTTAAATATACAGTTAAGGAGACTGAGTTTTGCTCTGTTCCAAATAAGTTATTTGGTTATGTCTACGAGCTGAAGCTGTACCTACTATAGGGTAACAGTATCTGCTGTGCACTCCAGTGTGTGCGCCTAGACTTCTGTCACCCGGAGCTCCCTGAGTTCCACCCTATAGATGTGTAATGGATTGGAGCCAGAGACTAGGCTATAACTATGACTTATGATTCTAACAATTGTTGGCTTTGTGGCATTGTCATTAGTTACGTATAAATGGCTGTGTGTGTGGGGTATTAGATAAATACTCTGTCTTTGTCCTTATACTTCTGCAAGTATGTTATAACTCTATTTATTTAAATACTCAACATTGGAGCTTATGCTTGTGTTTTATTCTTATGGTAACATTGTGGTTCATGCCTCATATGCGATCTAATATATTATCTCTGAGGCTGCATTTCCAAGGTTGCGACCCAAAGGTTACGTGATTTGGAGTGCGGCTTTGATCTATCTTCAGTCTCTGGATTTGGGTTGCATCAGAGATCGCATCTCTATGGTTAAAGGACCCTTTCTTGGGTTGCTGTAACCTTGAATCGCATAGGTTGAAACAATTGCCATTTGAAATCTATGGGCTGTGACTTGTCATGCGACTTTGTTTTCAGGGTCGCATGGCGAGTCGCACTAGTAGTAACTGAACCTAATGGTTAAAATGACCTGCTGGAAGTTTAGCCCTCATTGGTATAAGTGGATGTATGAATTGGAAGGCTTTTACCGGACCTTTACATTGTCTTGCACAATCGGTTGTCCTAATGCATTAAGGTTCATACACAGCAAGGGTATCTTCATGCAATTTCCAAAACATGCCCTACGGACATAGCCATTTTGCCCTGTGCTGGTAAAGTCTCCAGTGGAGACTTTAAGCGGGAAGCAGGTCCGAGACACCTGCAGACTCTGACGCTAAGGTAAGAAAGAGGCTAGAACTGGGTTTCTCCTTGCTTACTCCCTGGTGTAGGGTACACCAGAGGTTTTGGGTTGACTCTCTGTACAATCCATAGACCAGCAGAGTGGGTTTGTGGAGTCTGGCTGTTTGAGTATCCCTCTTTTTCCTACCAGTGGTGGGGCTTCATTTGGGTCTCCCTAGGCAACTGAATGCTGGTCATGGTATGATCGTCTGCATCCTCGCCTCTCCTTGTAAAAGGCTCATACCACCTTGTGTCCTCCTTGTAGGACAAAGGAAGGGAGCAAAAGGGGAACTGCCTAAGGGACAGATGCACAGCCTGCACATACAGATTATCTCCTGCTTGGATATCAGCTCCAGTGCTGCAACACTCTGGGACGGGGGTCTTCGGGCTTTGGCCCTCCGGCTGTTGCGGAGCTGCGCGTCCCATGAGGCATTGTAAAACTCTGACATTCACAGGCATGACTGAGCATGATGGGAGTTGTGGTTCCTGGACGGCTGGGGGGCCATGGTTTTGAAGACCCCTGCTCTAGGAAGTTTCCTAGAAAGCATTGCAGAGAAATGACAAAGTGTCTTGGTTCTCACAAAGATTCCTCCTCCACTGGAGGAGAAGCAGCTATTCTAGTGAGCACTGAGGCTCTAGTGGAGCACCATATCTTCATTTGCTGGCCTGATTAATATGGATTGATCACGGCAGCTGGTTTCCCCAAATCTTTTTTGGAGGGAATATTGCACAGTGCATCTCTTTTTTCACAGCCTTCCTAACAGAACAGCTATAGCAGGTCAAAGTAAATATTCTGTTAATGGTACAGGCTCATTCGCCTTAAGTAGTGATCTGCATAACTTGCTACCAGTATCACAATGTGCCATATGAAGTCAGACTTCCAATGTTGGGCAGAGCGCCTGTCATTTATAAAATTGTCAGGTTCTTTTTTACCCAGTTCCTTTCCAAACACTCAACAGCTACCGTACCAGCTTTTAGAGGGGAGAAGGGTCATAGGTGTGGGCATATGCATTTTGAGTATGTATAAGCATTGTGGCAGAACTCTCGCTTGATAACTACAAGGGCCTATTGTCTAAATGTTCATAGGTATCTCTTGAATGAAGATTATGTAGTAAGATCTATAGATTGGTGATCAACCTCTAGTTTGCTTGTTTGGATCTGGAGCCCAGATAAAAGCAAGAGGGTGTCAAAATTTTGCTATCACAAGGTGATTAAAATATGCAGTGATGGAAGCTTACCAGGCATCATCACTGTTTTCTCTAGAAAACATCAAAGCTCTTTCCAACAGAGCATGGGCCATTTCTTGAGCTGACAGCGTCATCAGGTCTCATCCCCAGATCTGCAAGTCAGTAACCAGGTCCAGCTTCCAAACCTTTGTGAAACCTTTCCGACCGGGTCTGTTCACTAACCAGGAACAGATTGTTGGGAGGAGGTTGCTTAAAGCATTGGTCCCACCCTAATCATATAGTTCTATGTTGTCCTCTCTGTAAGCCGTCCTGGAAGATGACTTGGAAAAACAGAGTTATTACCTGATAACTCATTTTTCAGGAATCTTCCAGGACGGCTCCAATTCCCCCCCTTAATGATCAACTTGTCTATGACATATGGTTATGGGGGTATAACTGTAATTTAAGTTGATGGTTTATCAATAGAGTAATACTGGTTATATATCAGAGCCTTCGGTTATTTGTTTAATACTGAGGTACAACTGGTGAGCAGTCTTTTTATAATGTGGATCATGTGTTTCCTGTTAGGTGGGAGGAGCCTCTCTCTCTCTGTAAGCCGTCCTGGAAGATTCCTGAAAAGTGAGTTATCCGGTAATAACTCTGTTTTCTTTTAACCAATTGCCGACCGCCGTATGACTATAAGCGGCGACAGCATGGCTCTGTCCTGCGAATCACCGCTTATAGTCATCACTCGCGTGCACAACGGCTCAGCGGTGCCGCGGGTCGTGCAGACTCGGTGTCCGTCGGCGACTCGCGTTGCCCTGCGACAGAGCCAGAACAGGGAACCGCCGATGTAAACACGGTGGTTTCTCATTCTGACAGACGGCATGTCAGAGATCTACTGATCCCTGTACTCAGGGATCAGTTAGATCTCTGGTGCCCCTGCCAGCCCAGCCCCAACACAGAGCACACCCAGGGAAAACAGTTAACCCCTTCACTGCCCCCTGCAGGTTAACCCCATCCCTGCCAATGAAATTTACACAGTAATCAGTGGATATTTCAATTTCTGATCGCTGTATAAATGTCATTGGTCCCAAAAAAGTGTCTAAAATGTCCGACATGTCCGCCCCAATATCACAGTCCCGATAAAAATTGCAGATCGCCACCATTACTAGTAAAAAAAAAAAATGTTAAAAACTAGACCTTGGGGTCTGGTATGGATTTTTAGGGGAGCCCCACACCAAAATTTAAAAAAAAATGACAGGGGGGAACCCGGCGCCAATTTTTTAAGAAAAAATGGCATATTGGTTCCTCCCAAAATCCAAACCAGACCCTTATCTGAGCACGCAGCCCTGGCATGGCAGGAGGGAACGGGGACGAGTGAGCGCACCTCCACCCCTCCAAACCATACCAGGCCACATGCCCTCAACATGGGGAGGGTGCTTTGAGGTCCCCCCAAAGCACCTTGTCCCCATGTTGAGGGGGAGCAGGGCCTCATCCCTACAACCAATCTCCTAGGCGTTCACTAGGATCACCTAGGACTTTCAGCCAATCAGGTGACGGGTATAAAGCCGCTTCCTAATTGGCCAGGAGGAGGATCAGAGTTGCAACAGCGAATATTCATTTGCTGTTGCAACAAACCTGGGTGGGCTCCGGACGCAATGCTCTGCGCCCCGAGCCCACCCTGTTTTGAAGGCTATTAGAGCCTCTGAGTTTAATCAGGTGCTTCAAAATACACCCCCCTGCCTACCTATCCCCACCATAGTAATTTATGCATCCAGTGTCCTGAAAGGGGCCGGGCGCATGGATAGGGGGGGCGGTGCCTGTGCGCAGACAATGCAGGGGCCGTCCCTGTCTAACAGGCTTCCAGAAAGGATGGGCTCCAGGTGCAGAGCACTGCTCCCGAAGCCCACCCAGTTGTGTGACGATAGTGAATGGATATGCACTATTTTAACACTAAATCCCCTCCCCGCCAATTAGGAAGCGGGTCGTGAGACCTGTTTCCCGATTGGCCAAAATGTCAGGTGATCCTATTGGATGCCTAGCGCTTAGGAGGCAGAGTGGAGACGCACGGCAGAAGCCGCTGAAGGAGCGGACACTGGAGCTGCTGCCTGCACCTTACCACCTAGATGGGGCGCCCCATGCTGGAGGGGACACGAGTCGTTGCCCACACCTTGCCACCTAGATGGAGCCCGACCGCTCTTCTAGAGAGGACAGCGGAGCAGCTAACCGCACCCCGCCACCTATATGGGGTAAGGACTGACGGGGGGGGGGTTACGCCAGCTGTTACTGCTCTATAGTGTACCCTGCTCTATATATTGTACATTGTTACATAATTATGTTACTACATAGTCCTAACGGTCATACCCTATACATATGTTTTATGTTATATAGTCCTCTGACTTCTGCTCTATCCCCTCTACACACTGCTATATATAAACATAATATGTTTTCTTTTTTGCTACCCCCATTTTATACCAGCTGGACATTTTATATCTGATGATTTGATAGGAGCACAGACTTTTACATGTTGATTGTTTGTGACTTTAAACAGAAAGTGATAATGAGGGAGTAGTCAATAACCCAATGATGGTGGTCTTCAGGATCAGTCCAGTCTTTATCTTGGTTGTTCTCCCCCCCATCCTCACTCTCTTACCTCTGGTGGGGCTCAGCCCCGCTGTTATTCATGACTAAATCATGGACTAAATAAGGAAGTGCAGGACTTCTTGTGTTGGGAAGATGGCAATGAGTGATAGAGGGGGTGGAGACACTCGTCCTATAATCCCCTCATCACTGTCACTCCTGTAAAAGACAGTTCTGGTTGTTTCCTCACTCTCTGACTAAGGTCCATGAATAAAGAAATGAACTGGTAGGAGATCAGAGGAGCCATTTACTCGTTACCTTCAGGGGGGAATTGTAAGATCCTCAGAGAGAAAGCTGCCTGATGTGGGCGGAGTCCTGGTTTAGGGGAACCAATCAGCTCATGTCTAGTAATAATCTTTTTCTTTCTATTTTAGTAGATGGACGGGAGATGAGGAAAACCTCAGAGGATTGTCTCACTTTGTCTCCAGACTGTAAAGTAGAAGATGAGGACATCACACAGTATAGTCCAGGAGAAAACCCGGCTACCTCAAATGTCCATCTGGCACCACACAGTGTAGATGGACCATGGTATTCTTCGTATCCTGAGGAACCTCAGACTGTGAGGGACAGTGCCATCCCTCCAACAGATAAGAGGTTTTCCTGTACTCAGTGCGGGAAGCGTTTCAAATTTCAATGCTATCTTAATGAGCATAAAATAACTCACACAGGTGAAAAGCCACATTCTTGCCCCGAGTGCGGGAAATGTTTTTCACTTAAGTCCAATCTTCACAAACATCTGAATTCTCATGCAGCGGAAAAGCCGTTTTCCTGTCCTGAGTGTAGGAAATGTTTTATACATAAATCACAACTTGTTACACATCTGAGGTTTCACACGGGGGAGAAGCCGTATTCCTGCTCTGAGTGCGGTAAATGCTTTGTACAAAAATCTGCACTTGCCCTACATCAGAGATCTCACACAGGGGAGAAGCCGTACTCCTGTCCTGAGTGTGGGAAATGCTTTTCAGACAGATCTGTACTTAACAAACACCAGCGAGTGCACACAGGTGAGAAGCCGTATTCCTGTTCTGTTTGTGGAAATTTTTTTAAACAAAAATCAGATCTTGTCATACATCAGAGGTCTCACACGGGGGAGAAGCCATATTCCTGTACTGAATGTGGGAAATGTTTTGCACGTAAAACCAATCTTTACACACATCAGAGAGTGCACACGGGGGAAAAGCCATATTCCTGTCCTAAGTGCAAGAAATGCTTTTCAGACAAGTCTGATTTTAACAAACATCAGAGATTGCACACAGGAGAGTAGTCTGATTCCTGTCATGAGTGTGGGAAGTGTTTTAAATAAAAATCAGAACTTCTCACACAGGGGAAAGCCATATTCCTGTCCTGAGTATGGGAAATGTTTTTCAGGGAATTTCAATCTTACACACATCAGAGATTGCAAACGAGGGAGAAGACACTTTTTTAGTTCAGAGTGCAGGAATTGTTACTCACTGAAGTCCTGTCTTCCTGTACATCAGGGATCCCACACAACCCTCGAGGTGTATTAGTGCCTTGAGTGTGGGAAATGTCTTCTATATGAATGTTGCTGGACATGTGGGGGAAGAAGCACACCCTGATATACACCTCAGATATACTCCATGGCTGGTCTTCATCATGTAAGAAACCGTTCATAAGGAGATCAGAGATCACCAAGGCATTGATGAAGAATTGTTGGCCATTGATAGCAGTAGAAAAATAAAAATAGTTGTTACCTATCACTGGTGGAATACATTTTGTGGTGTAAGCTTTCACAAACTCTTTATAAGCCTTTTTTAAAAATGTGAGCAGCATTTACCAAGCCATGACAAATGTGGGTCGTTTTTTTATTTCATACTGTGATTTCCTATGGTTATTGGCTCCATCTGTGGCCATAATGCCGTATTAGTCTTTTTTATGATGGCGGTGTTTCAGAAAAAATACTCCCTTATGGCCACTAGATGGAGCTGACTATTATAAGAAATCACTACATTACATTATCAATCAAATTTATCACAGCTGGGCAGTGCTTATCACGAACGACCGGCAAATTTTCTACATACCGATCCCGTTTACTATCAGGATTTCTTTGTTTTTTACCTCCATTCACACAAGGAATACACACGGATGAATGGCTATTTAATTTGTTAATAAATTGATCTTTAAATGTTAGGAGCCTTTTAGTTAAAGATGAGAAGTACAGTTGTATCCAAAAGTTTAGGAACCCCTGACAAATTCCATGATTGTCATTTATAAATATTTGGATCAGCAATTTCATTTTGATCTGTCAAATAACTGAAGGACACAGTAATATTTCAGTAGTGAAATGAGGTTTATTGGATTAACAGAAAATGTGCAATATGCATCAAAACGAAATTAGACAGGTGCATAAATTTGGGCACCCTTGTCATTTTGTTGATTTGAATACCTGTAACTACTTAGCACTGATTAATTGGAACACACAATTGGTTTGGTGAGCTCATTGAGCCTTGAACTTCATAGACAGGTGCATCCAAATATGAGAAAAGGTATTTAAGGTGGCCAATTGCAAGTTGCTGTTCTCTTTGACTCTCCTCTGAAGTGTGGCAACATGGGGGCCTCAAAACAACTCTCCAATGATCTGAAAACAAAGATTGCTCTACATTATGGTTTAGGGGAAGGCTGAAAAAAGTTATGGCAGAGATATAAGCTGTCAGTGTCCACTGTGAGGAACATAGTGAGGAAATGGAAGACCACAGGCACAGTTCTTGTTAAGGCCAGAAGTGGCAGGTCACATAAAATATTGGAGAGGCGAAGGATGGTGAGAACGGTCAAAAACAGCCCACAGACCACCTCCAAAGACCTACAACATCAACTTGCTCCAGATGGTGTCACTGTGCATCGTTCAACAATTCAGCGCACTTTGCACAGGTAGAAGCTGTATGGGAGATGCGAAAGAAGCCTTTTCTGCACACACGCTACAAACGGAGTCGCTTGAGGTATGCAAACGCACATTTGGACAAGCCAGCTTCATTTTGATTAAAACAAGGGGCGTTATGCATGGCGGCAAAAGAACACAGCGGTGCAAGAAAAACACTTGCTACCCACAGTAAAATTTGGTGTGGGGCTGTGTGGTCGGTGCTGGCACTGGGAATCTGGTTAAAGTTGAGGGTCACATGGATTCCACTCAATATCAGCAGATTCTTGACAATAATGTTGAGGAATCAGTCACAAAGTTGAAGTTACGCCGGGGCTGGATATTTCAACAAGACAGCAACCCAAAACACTGCTCAAAATCTACTCAGGCATTTATGCAGAGGAGCAAGTACAGGGTGGGCCATTTATGTGGATACACCTTAATAAAATGGGAACGTTGGTGATATTAACTTCCTGTTTGTGGCACATTAGTATATGTGAGGGGGGAAACTTTTTAAGATGGGTGGTGACCATGGCGGCCATTTTGAAGTTGGCCATTTTGAATCC
>BLSH010055112.1:1363840-1374233 GCA_018402905.1 Glandirana rugosa | reverse complement strand
TCTGCAACCATCAAACCTAACTGAACTGGAGATGTTTTGTAAGGAGGAATGGTCCAAAATACATTCATCCAGAATCCATTAACCTATTACAGGCTATAGGAAGCATCTAGAGGCTGTTATTGCTGCTAAAGGAGGCTCTACTAAATATTAATGTGATTTTTCTGTTGGGGTGCCCAAATTTATGCACCTGTCTAATTTAGTTTTGATGCATATTGTGCATTTTCTGTTAATCCAATAAACCTCATTTCACTACTGAAATATTACTGTGTCCTTCAGTTATTTGATATATCAAAATGAAATTGCTGATCCAAACACCCAAATATTTATAAATGACAATCATGGAATTTGTCAGGGGTTCCTAAACTTTTGGATACAACTGTACTTCTCATCTTTAACTAAACGGCTCCTAACATTTAGAGATCAATTTATTAAGAGAATAAAATGGTGGTAATTGTTATGGTGTTCCTCGTACACAAATTTCACCTTAACCACTTTACAACCTCTCTATTTTAGCTTTACATATATATATATATATATATATATATATACATGATCCGCACTTCCGGGTCATGGGCGCGAATGCTCGTTGGGTGCAGGCGGACATTGCAGGAATCCATGCCTTCTGTACTGACAGAAGTGACCTCCCATCACTTCCGGGAAGTGTGCGGCCAGTGCTGATAACGCTGCGCACCTGCGTGGTGCGACCGGGCTCAATATGTCGAGGTTTCGCATGCGCGTTGGCTTTGCACATGCACACACCGCCTGGAAGGTAGCAAGATTGGAATGGGGACACCGACAGCTTGGACGTAATGCCCAAATCCACAGGCTTATCTGTGTCCCGTTCCAATCTCGCCACCTTCCGGGCGGTTTGCGCATGCGCAGTCTCGACATATCAAGCCCGGCCGCGCCGTGTAGTTGCGCAACGTCATCAGCAGCAGCCGCACCCTTCCCAAAAGTGACGGCGCTCTGTCAGGAATGCCGGGGAGTGATCAGTCATAGTGGTGTCAGCTGTGAGGGGCCTTACAAGTTCCCCACCCTGTCTACTTAAATAGAGCATGTCTCACTCTTTCCAAGCCAGCCTGTGATGGTATCATGCGTGAGATGATACCAGGCCCAAAGCGACACTGACTCCATCTTGGCAGGGAAGTTACGTACCACTGGGTCAGAACACGGAGAGGGTCCAGAGACCTCCTCCTGCTGTTCGGCAACCCTAGCCTGTACCTCTGCAGCCCTTGCAGCACTGCGAGTGACCACCAATGTTGGGAATACAGTGTCAGCATTATCAACATTACATTCAACAGGTATACGTGTGACATCATTGGCACACAGCCGTCAGGGTTATTTGTGTGAGGCTCCTGCTACATGTGAGTATAAAAGAACCCATAGTCTTTTTTAAGCTTTTGAATTTTTGGATGACAAACGACATGTGGATTTACTATTGTTTTCCACCTCTGTCTCCTCACAGGTCCTATAAGGGGCTAATTTGTTCCTCTAACACCAGCCAATTCCTTTCTATAAGTCCATTGATTTTGAACCAGGTATGTTTCATAGATCCATACCTCCCTGTAATGAGCAACATTTTTTTATGTCCGTTCATGCTTTTATTTTGAGTTACTCATATCATATATTGTTCATTTCAGCACATCTTTCTCCACTTCAGCCCCGGAAGTATTTCCCCCTTTAGGACCAGAGCACTTTTTGCGATTCGGCACTGCGTCGTTTTAACTGACAATTGCGCGGTCGTGCGACGTTGTACCCAAACTAAATTTGCGTCCTTTTTTCCCCACAAATAGAGCTTTCTTTTGGTGGCATTTGATCCCCTCTGTGTCATTTCTGATTGCCGCTATAAGCAAAAAAAACACAGTTTTTCTTACTTTTTGCTAAAATACACATCCAAAAAAATTATAAAAAAACATTTTTTTCATCGGTTTTGGCCGATTTATATTCTTCCTCATATTTTTGGTAAAAAAAACTCGCAATTGGCTTTTATTGATTGGTTTGCGCAAAAGTTGCCGTGTTTACGGATGATGAGAATTCATTTCTGTGTTTTTTTTGTTTTTTTTTTTTTACTAGTAATGGCGGCGATCTGCGATATTTAGCAGTACTGCGATATTGGGGCGCACATGTTGGACCATTTTGACACTTTTTTGGGACCAATGACATTTATACAGCGATCAGAAATTTAAATGTCCACTGATTACTGTATAAATGTCATTGGCAGTGAAGGGGTTAACCTGGGGGGGGGGATATAGGGGTTAAGTGTGTTCCCTAGGTGTGTTCTAACTGTGAGGGGGCTGAGCTGTTATGGGCATAAGAGATCTAACTGAATCCAGTAACAGGGATCAGTAGATCTCCTATGTCCCCACTGACAGAGCGGGGAGCCGCCGTGTTTACATCAGAGGTTCCCCACTCTTTGGCTCTGGCGGCTCACCGGCAGACACCAGAGTACGGCGGGCGCGCGCCCCTTAGCTGCCATCCAACGAATCGCTGTCTATTTACGGTCATTCGCGGGACACGTCCACACTGCCGCAGTAAATATACTGCGCGCGGTGTGGAATGGGTTAAATATCAACCTATTACTGAATTGGGTGTGTTTAGTTTCTCTTTTTGAATCTGATTGATTCGACACAGGCACACTTAACGCTTGATATAGCAGTGATATATTTTCTTTACTCATGGACATAGCCTTACATGGTGGGACTTGCTCTGGTTGTTTCCCATCTTGTCACCACTGATCTCCTGTGGGTCCTTGGGCCGCCCCCACGCCAGAACCGTATTAGGATGTGCTGTAGTTGTTTTGTTGGTTTCCATATCTGGACCACTTATGTGGTTTAACATGTTTACACTAATACTGTATGGACATTGTTATTGTTTGCTAATTAGTTGAATACATACTTGCTGTCATTCTTTTTTTTTACCTATCTAGGATTGCTCCCACCCTATTGTCCCCTGAGGAAGACTAGGCTTAGTTGAAATGAGTTGGTAGTTTTTGGTGAGGCAAGCATGAGATGACTTTTTCAAAAATTAGAGTAGGATATGGATTGTATAGATTTAGTTTTTAAACTATTGTATAATAAACACTTTCAAATTTTATAAAAAAAAAGTGTATCTTGTTTCATTTTTATTGCTGCAACAAAGTCCCATGGGAGATACTTTTGGTTTTCTAATACATTAGGGATGGAGCAGCTATCCAACCCATGATACAATCACCGTTTTTTTCTTGAATTTTCTGTACTGACAGAATGGCAATCTGCCTTGTTTACATAGAAGGACTGATGTTGAGTCTGCAGTACTCGCTGATTGGCTCCTGCTGTGCATAATCACAGCAGGAGCCGACACCTGCTAATCATTCGTTACACAGGGAGAACGTCAGTCCGTCTATGTAAATAAGGCAGATTGCCATTCTGTCAGCAGGGAAGGTATGGATCCTGTGTTCTTGAAAAGCAGGGACATGGATCCATGCCTTCCCCTAGTAAAAGCACCTCCCACACAGTACACAAACACAGGCTAGGCAAGCAGTTAACCCATTGATCGCTCCTGATGTTAACCCCTTCCCAGCCAGTGTCATTAGTACAGTGACCAGTGGCATCTGGTGGTACAGTATATCTTTAGGGGGGCGGTAAACAATGCACCCACATCCACCCCCCCAGGTCGGTCGGGTCACCCGCCCCCACGGTCGGTCTGTCACCAGCCCCACACTTACCCCATCTTTGGCGCGGGCAGCACTACCCTCCGGATGACGGGACAGCAGCTTCCCCTGCATCTCCTCGGCATCACGGCAGCCGTGCATGTCCTCCCTCCTAGTCCAAAAGGATCGCCTCTCCTTTTGGCCAATTGGGAAACGGGTCTCAGGACCGGCTTCCTGATTGGCCGGGAGGAGAATCAGTGTGACTATTCATTCGCTATTGTCACACAACTGGGTGGGCTCTGCGCCCCAAGCCGAACCCTTTTTTGAAGACTATCATGTGCGTAACGCATGTGCTCATGTGCTTAAAAAAACCCCATCGGAATCCATGCGTCCGGCGCCCCACATGCAGATTAGGGGGGAGGCGCACCTGTGCCCTGCATTACGGGCCGCCAGTGACCGTTTTGGGGTATTAGCTTGTGGGGATCACTTTTCAGATGCAAACATTCGACATGGAGGACAGTTAAAAATCTGGCGACTTGCCAGGTTTATTATTTTAGGTTTGCAAGTTCAAAACACAAACCGAAAATAAAACCTCGCCATCTGGCGCTAAACTAAACAACCATGTTCCTCTCTATACAGTATGGGGCTCTCCCCGACACCCACAAAACATAAACACAGTGCAAACCTTGTTCTTAAAGTCCAAAATAGCACACAGAGCTCTTTCAGCTTTCTCCCTCCGAGATCCAGGATCAAGCTCTCCTCTTCTCTCTTCCTGGTCATTAAATGCAGGTGAAGAGGGGTTTCAGTGGCCCAGAAACACCGGGCCTGAACCAGCTCTGCCACAGTGGCCGTCAAAACAGTGTCGGACTTCCGCTAGTCGCCTCAAAATGATAGCATGCGAGGCGACAAGTATCGCCCGTCCATTGTGGTGCCTCGCATAACGTCATACCATATATACTTTTAGCACCGATCACTGTATTAGTGTCACTAGTTCTCAAAAAAGTGCCAGGTATCCGATTTGTCTGCCGCAATATCACAATCCTGCTATAAGTTGCTGATCACCGCCATTTCTAGTAAAAATAAATACCATTTCCATTAATATATACCATAGATTGTAGACGCTATAACTTTTGCACAAACCAATCAATATACGCTTATTGGGATTTCTTTAACCAAAAATATGTAGCAGAATACATATTGGCCTAAACTGATGAGGAAATCTGATATTTTTTTTTTATATTATTGGATATGTTTTATAGCAGAAAATAAAAATATTTTTTTTTTTTCAACATTGTCAGTCTTTTTTTCTGTTTAAACCACTTGCTTACTGGGCACTTTGACAATTGCGCAGTCATGCGACGTTGTACCCAAACAACATTTTTATAATTTTTTCCCACAAATAGAGCTTTCTTTTGGTTCTATTTGATCACCTCTGCGGTTTTTATTTTTTGCGCTATAAACAAACAAAGAGCAACGATTCTTTTTACTTTTTGCGATAATAAATATCCAAAAAAAAAAAATTATTCATTGTGTTTGGCCGATATATATTCTTCTACATATTTTTGGTAAAAAAAATCACAATCGGCATTTATTGATTGGTTTGCGCTAAAGTTATCGCGTCTACAAACTATGGGAATTGATTTATGGTGTTTTTTATTTTATTCTTTTTTTACCGGTAATGGCGATCTGTGGTTTTTATCGGGGCTGCAATTTGGGGCAGACATGTCGGACATTTTTGCCACTTTTTTGGGACCAATGACATTTATACAGCGATCAGAAATTTAAATGTCCACTGATTACTGTATAAATGTCATTGGCAGGGAAGGGGTTAACCTGCAGGGGGCAGGGAAGGGGTTAACAGTGTTCCCTGTATGTGTTCTAACTGTGTGGGGGCTGGTAGGGGCATAACAGATCTCACTGATCCCAGTGACAGGGATCAGTAGATCTGCTATGTCCCCCTTCACAGAACGGAGAACCGCTGTGTTTACATCGGCGGTTCCCCGTTCTGCAGCTCTGACAGGCGATCGCGGGTCACGAGGGGACATAGAGTCCGCCCAACCCATGGACATGCCCACGCAGCATGCGGCGGCCACGCGTGCGCCACCACCGCCTCTGAGTGCGTGCCGGGAGCGTGCACAATGGCGGACGTCCGCCCAGCAATTGAGATCCGCGCTGTAGCCGTCTTTCTGCTATAGCGCGGATCTGAAGGGGTTAAAGCACAAAAAATAAAACCCGCAGAGGTGATCAAATACCACCAAAAGAAAGCTTTATTTGTGGGGAAAAAAGGATGTCAATCCTAATTGGGTACAGTTTCGCACGTCTGTGCAATTATCAATTAAACAATGCAGTGCCGTATGGCAAAAAATTAGCTTTGTCAGGAAAGGGGGGGGTAGAGCTGAAGTGGTGAATGTTCGGGTTTATTTTCTACTTTTTCAGTATTTTCTATGTTGTGGCCTTTTCTGCAATACTTTGTTATAATAATGTAACACATTGTGTATTGTATTGCACAATAATTAATAACTACTCCGTCTCCACATTCCAGACAAGTGATTTTCCTGACCAATTGTATTTCTACCTTTACTATTTCCTTAGGTTTTGACTGCAATCTTATGTAGCACCCTCTAGTGTGCTACTAGATTATTACAGGCAATTTTATGTATGACTGAAATTGGGTCAGAGTTTACTGCAGGTTAGGCTGGATGACTTAGATGCAGGCTTCTGGTACCACCTCTTGGATCTGGAGGTTTGGAGAAACTTCTAGAAGTTAGTGGACGGAGGTGAGGAGGACTGATCTGCATACTTGAGGGAACTTGGCCAATCCCCAGGCAGAATGCTCTGGCAGGGTTGCTAGGTCACCCCATAAGTGTGGAGGAGCCGTGCCAGCAGGGAAATCGGGGGAAAGATGGAGTCCTGGGGAAACTGTCAGTGGCCTAGGAGGGGGACCCCTGGGTCCGGGAGGGCTCTGCCTGCCGGCTGGGATTGGGAAGCTACTAACAGCATTATGGTTTGGAAAATAATCTTGCCTTAGGAGCAGCAGGGAGCAAAGAGGACAGAGTGAGTACATCAGCACACCCAGGGGTTCACAAGGGGAGAGTCTGCCATGTAGCAAGCCTTTCAGGAAGACCGCATTGTGCTTAACCTTTTTTTTCCCTTGCCTTGGGAGATCTTTGGAGCAGCCAGGTGAGCTTATAGATCCTGCAAGCAATAAAGCTGAGAGCAGTTTCTACATTGGAGTTGGAGATACTCCAGTATGCAGCCTACAACACATTGTGCTACATTCTAGAGGGACTGAGAGTTCCCAGTCCTTAAGGATCTTTTGCATTTTGAAAATCAAGGACTGTCAGTGTCCAGGAAGGAGGACAGTTCAGGATCCTGTACACAGGGAGGAAGTTGTCCCTGTTTATTTTTGCAGTCAAACTGGGCATCTCATATTTCCTGTTCCACATCCAATTTTTTATCCCCTAATAAAACAACAAAAAACCAGGCTCAAAGACTGTTCCTTGTGTCTGGATGAGAGTGGGAAATGCTTGCCGCTTTGCTGTGCAGGAATGGGGAAACCAGTTATCAGGAACCCTTGCAGGGGTAGTGCTACACTTGCTAAAAGTAAAATTATAATAAAAAAATGACTGAAGGAAAAATAAATTGTGTTTGCCGATGCAATGATGACAAACTTCGGGATCCAAACATGGCTTAGTAGGCAACACGCTATACAGCATATATATACAGTATATCACATACAGCCCACCCTACATAGTGCAGTGGTCAGGAGGATGTCATATACAGAACAACTTACAGACTGCAGTGATTAGGAGTGAATCATACAGCCCAGGGTAAAGGGTGTAGTGGTCAGGAGTATATAATACACAGTGCACATACAGAGTACATTGGTCAGGAGGATGTCATATACAGCCCATCATACAATGTACTCTGTATGACCAATGTATTTGATATACTCCTGCCCACTACACCCATTACCATGGGCTGTATGATACACTCCAATCACTCCAGTCTGTATGGTGGGCTGTATATGACATCCTCCTGGCCAGAGTGCAGTGGTTAGGAACATGTCATATACAGCCCAACATATAGAGTGCAGTGGTCATGAACATGTCCTATACAGCCCAGCATACAGAGGGCAACAGTCACTATCCCAGCTGCCAATGGTTGTTAAGGAAGCGGCAGCTGCTTACACCCACCACATCCTTACTAATCACAAACGTCACCCGGCCCATTCAATTACATGTCAGGGAACCTCTGACCTTGTAAGCAAATGAGCGGGAAATGAAGCGGGTCACATCATTGCCAAATCATGAACATATTTGAGCAATGATATCACCACTATCCTGGCTGTGAATGGTTGCTAAGAAAGCAGTGGCTGTTTTTACATGCCACCTCCTTACCTACCACAGATGTCACCTGGACAATTCACTTACATGGCTGGAAATCCCCAGCCAACTAAGCAAATGGACAGGAAATTGAGTGTTATATATAATTGCTTGAAATATGGCCAAATGGTAATATCTGGGAAATATTATTGCCCAAATATAGGCATGGCCATGCCCATATTTGGGCAATGATGTCACCACTAATTTCGCCCCTTCCTTTATTTATAAAGTTGTTGACATCTAGAGGAAATGTCACTCATCTTTGTGTACAAACGTGATCGGTTGGGTGCGTACGTTCATCTGTTTTTTTTTTTTGAGTAGGCGGGTGGCTGGCATTGTGATTGACAATGGATTTATGATGAGGAACTTTTTAAATAATGGACTTTTGGTACCTTTATTTCTAGGTGACTTTTTTTTTGTGAATGAGTAGTGGTACTATGATGTACCCTACTCATTCACAAAGGGGGGTGGGGTGTCTAGGGAACCCTTTATTATTAAAGAGGGCTTCCAGATTCTGCTAAGCCCCCACATGCAGACCCCTACAACCACTAGGCAAGGGTGATGGGGATGAGGCCCTTGTCCTCATAAACGTGTTTATGAGCACAAGGTGTTTTGCTGTGGGGCACCCCTCATGTTGAAAGCATGTCATCTGGTATGGTTCAGGAGAAAAGGACTGAATGCTCACCCCCCTCCCCCTTCCTTTCCTGGTTCCACCCTGCTGCATTTCCAGGGTGGATGCCCTCAGCAAAACACCTTATCCCCATGCTGAAGGAAAAGAACCCCATAACAACTGAACCTGGACCTTATACTGCACCTAGTGGTCAGTGTAGTGGTCCCTTACATTGGTGACCAATGGGGGAAGGCTCCCCTTATATCAGTGGTCAGTGTAGTGGTCCCTTACATGGGTGACCAATGGGAGAAAGATTCCCTTATATCTGTAGTCAGTGTAGTGGTCCTATACATTGGTGACTAAATATGGGCCAATCCCTCCCCGGTGTGGTTCACGTCAGAACTTTCAAACATCGCAAAGTTCTGACCTGTCCGTGAACCCCATTGAAGTCTATGGGACCCAAACTTAAAAAAATCAAAAGTCCCCATTTTTAAGGCTTATATGCAGGTTATTAGGCATAAAAAGGGTATGGGGGTCCGGGTAATGCCCTGGGGAACATGTATTAATGCAAAAAAAGTTTAAAAAGATTGGTTTTACAGGAGCAGTGATTTTAATGATGCTTAAAGTGAAACAATAAAAATTATTATTTTTTTAAAATATAGTGCCTGGGGGGTCCCCTTAGTCTACCCGTAAAGTGGCACTTCTGTAATGTGTATAGAACCTGCTGCAGCAAAACTGACATTTATAAAGAAAAAAAATTACATTTAAATTGATTTTCCCGGGGGGCGTGGCTTAGCGCATGGCGCGATAAGACGTTCATTGCCTCGGCTCCCGCTGACACCAGGCTGTGTTCATCCTACGGACTAGCTCCAGCTGCTTGATTGCCCGGAGATGGGGAGGAAAGGGAGTGGGGACAGCCAGAGACCCGCTGGAACTCCAAGAGACGGCGAAATCGGGCGTTTTTTCACCCGCTCGGAGGCCTCTCGGAGCGGCACCCCTGCTTCCAAGATGGTACTGGCCCGCGCCTCCTCGCAGCATCAGGCCTCCCAGGTGAGGACACGCCACCGCACACACTCCCCACAGGAGTCGGATCATGGCTCAACACGCTCGGGTTGTCACTCCCCAGACTCACAACGCTCCAGTATAGGCTGGGACATGGAAGCTTATATTAAAGCCCTCCCGACACGCCATGACTTTGAGATTTATGTTAAAAGGCTGGAGCATTCTTACAAACAAGAGATAGCAGACCTCCGCAGGGATGTGACAGGGAGGATGGAGGACATAGAGCACACAGTTGAGGACACTGTTACTACGGTTAACTCCCATGTAGCCATCCTGCAGGAGCACACTATCCAAATACACCAGCTTTATTATCGCCAAGACGATCAAGAAAATCGCAGCAGGCGCAATAATATCCGCATTAGAGGTCTCCCTGAAACAGTAGAGACCAAAGATTTATCCCCGGTGGCCTTACGGATATTCAACCAGCTTTTACAGAAGCCTGAGGATTCCCCGCTCGAACTTGATCGCATTCATAGAGCCTTAGGCCCTAAAAATCCTAACCCTGCTTTTCCTAGAGACGTGATCTGTCGTGTCCACCACTACACCATAAAAGCTGCCATTATGCAAGCAGCACGGGACCAGGACGCCATCATCAGTAACTTGTACTACCGCAGGACCAGGGCACGACGAACGTATTACCGTCGAAAATACCACATCACCACCTGTGCTGTCTAGTGCAGAGATCCTTTTCGTCCCAATCCTAAAAAT
>BLSH010055112.1:1312388-1330408 GCA_018402905.1 Glandirana rugosa | reverse complement strand
TGTAGGGGGGGGGGGGGACACCTTGCACAGCTAGGTGACACTATAGGGGACTGATCACCTGGGGAACACTATATACTTAAGAGAACTTATGGCCATAGCAGGGGGACTAAAACTGTTGCACTATATGTAGGGGACACCCTGAGGATGGATCACCTGGGGACATAGAAGGAACACTGCACAGGTAGTTGATACTATAGGGAACTGATCACCTGGGGGTATACAAGGAACCCTGCACAGGTAGGTGATTCTATAGGGGGCTGATCACCTGGGGTGTTAGAAGGAACACTGTACAGGTAGGGGACACTCTAAGGGACTGATCACCTGGGAATTACTGTACACTAGAGAGAACCTATTACCTGGATATAGCAGGGACTACAAGTGCTCCAGTTTGTAAACAGACACGGTTGAGGCGTAATTGAATGTTGCAAGGTAGCTGTATAGTGGCATTGGGACTTGGTGTAGGAGTAGTAGGAGCAAGGCAGTGTAGGACATGCCCGACATGATTTGGGTACAGTAATGGGATGAAGTGGAGTGCCTGCTTGTAAATGAAAGCATTGGGGCATGGTGTAGGAGTGGTAGGGGCAGAGCATCGTAGGACTCACAAACAACCCACACTGGGGACATTCTGGGCCTAAGTCCTGTAATCGAGGCGGACTAAGACACAAACCCTGCCTCTCCCGGGTGGGTGGTCACATTGCTTGGCATCCTCTGACAGGCCCTTTCCACAGACACAGAAGGAGGGTGAGGGGTGTGAAGGTAGAGAGATGATAGGTTGGAGGTTATCGATGGTTAGTGATTTTGACAAGGTTTCCCTGATGCGAGTCACATGACTGCAGCACACCAAATGCCCATCCTCAGTGTTGTGTATGGGGAAACTATGGACCTCCAGCTGTTGAAGAACTACAAGTCCCACTCTGCCTCAGAGTCATGCCTATGGCTGTCAGCGTTTTGCAAGGCCTCATGGAATTTTGCAGTTACTCAACACCTGGAGGGCCATAGTTTGGAGAATCCTAGGTCAGAAGCTGCCTGTGAGGTACTACGACAGCCATCATGGCCTGCCAGCTGTGACAGAGCCTAGGTGTTCACCTCTATGGCTGTCTCCATCCTTCTATGGATAACGGGCTCTGATCACTGGGCACCATGCTATAGTCCCCCTTCATTCACACCTGCATGTTCCATGAAAAATGGGTCAAAGCTTCGTCCTTAACGGCACTCCAAATGCAGCCAGCAGTCCCTTGTTTCTGTGTGCTACAAAACGCACAACACCGTTCAAAGCTCTATGCCTGAAAAAGTTGTGGAGCTTCTTTGGCACATTTGTCTCACATAGAGAGGCCAATAGTTAACCAAGTGGGCCAACACTACATGTGCAAATGGACAGGGAATGCAGTGTTCTATATCATTGCTGTAATATGACCAACGGTCATATCTGGGAAATATTATTGCCCAAATATAACCATGGCCATGCCAATATTTGGGCAATGATGTCACCACTAATCTCACCCTTTCCTTTATAAAGTTGAGGAAATGTTATTCATCTTTGTGTAGAATAGTGATCAGTCCTGTGTGTCAGTTCATCGGTTTTTTCTTTTTTTTTGAGTAGGCAGGTGGCTGGCATCATGATTGACAGTGGACTTATGACGAGGGACTTTTTTTTAATAATGGACATGTCAAACGTTTGGGTGCCTTTATTTGTAGGTGACATTTTTTTTGTGAACGAGTAGGGGTACTGTGATGTACCCCTACTCATTTACTAAGGGGGAGGGGTCTATTGATTCCTTTATTTTAACCACTTCAGCCCCGGAAGGATTTACCCCCTTAATGACCAGGCCATTTTTTGCGCTACGCCACTGCGTTACATTAACTGACAATTGCGCTGTCGTGCGATGTTGTACCCAAACAAAATCCACATCCTTTTTTTCCCACAAATAGAGCTTTCGTTTGGTGGTATTTGATCACCTCTGGGGTTTTCATTTTTTGCGCTATAAACAAAAAAATACTGACAACTTTGAAAAACATTTTTTTTTTACTTTTTGCTATAATACATATCCGAGAAAAAAATATAAAAAAACAAATTAATTCATCAATTTAGGCCAATATGTATTCTGCTAAATGTTGCTGGGAAAAAAACAATAAGCATACATTGATTGATTTGCGCAAAAGTTATAGCATCTACAAACTATGGGAATAGATTTATGGCATTTTTAATATTATTTTTTTTTACTAGTAATGGCGGCGATCAGTGATTTTTAGCAGGACTGCGACATTGCGGTGGACAAATCGGACAACTAACTGACATCTTTGACACTTTTTTGGGAACCAGTGACATTATTACAGTACAGTATTATTTCAGCCTTTGGGGCGATCGAAGGGTTAAATGTGTTCCCTGGGAGGTGTTTCTAACTGTATGGGGGACTGTGTGACTGGGGAAACACACAGATTCGTCTCCCTGCTTAGCAGATCTCAGTGTCATCCCCTGACAGAACGGAGATCTGCCTTGTTTACACAGGGACCGATCGCAGATGGCCGGCGAACATCGAGTCCACAGGACCCTGCTGATTGGCTCCCCCATTGGCCAATCAGAGCACGAATGCTAGTGCATGAGTTGCCGTACTGGTACGGCTAATTGTGCAGCCGAGCCACCTTGCCACAGTACATCTGGGGCGGGTAGACAGCAAGTAGTTAAAGGGGGCTTCCATAGTCTTGTAAGCCCCCCCACATGCAGACCTCTAAAACCACATAGGAAAAAGGTGTTTTGCTGCGGGGTACTCCTCATGTTGAATGCATGTCATTTGGTATGGTTCAGAAGGAAGGGACTGAATGCTTAACCCCTCCCCCTTCCTTTCTTGGGTCCACCTTGCTGCCTTGCCAGGGTGGATGCCCTCGGCAAAACACCTTATCCCCATGCTGAAGGAGAACCCCCTAACAACTTAACCTGGAGCTTATACTGCAACTAGTGGTCAGGGTAGTTGTCCCTTACATCGGTGACCAATGGGAGAAGGATCCCCTTATATCAGTGGTCAGTGTAGTGCTCCCTTCCATTGGTGACCAGGGGGGGGAAGGATCCCCTTATATCAGTGGTCAGTGTAGTGGTCACTTACATTGGTCACCAATGGGGAAAGGATTCCCTTATATCAGTGATCCCTTACATTGGTGACCAATAGGAGAAGGATCCCCTCATATCAGTGGTCAGTGTAGTGGTCCCTTACATTAGTCAACAATGACCACTTCTATCAGTGGTCAGTGTAGTGGACCCTTACATTGGTGACCAATGGGGGAAGGATCCCCTTATTTCAGTGGTCAGTGTAGTGGTCCCCTACATTGGTCACCTATGGGGGAAGGACCCCCTTATATCAGTGGTCAGTGTAGTAGTCCCTTACATCGGTGACCATTGGGAGAAGGATCCCCTTATGTCAGTGGCCAGTGTAGTGGTCCCTTACATCAGTGATTAATGGGAGAAAGATCCCCTGATATCAGTAGTTCTAGTGTAGTGGCCCCCTATATTGGTGACCAATGGGAGAAGGACCCCCTTATATCAGCTGTCAGTGTAGTGGTCCCTTACATTGGTGACCAATGAGGGAAGGCTCCCCTTATATCAGTGGTCCCTTACACTGGAGACCAATGGGAGAAGGACCCCCTTTTATCAGTGGTCAGTGTGGTGCTCCCTTCCATTGGTAACCAATGGGGAAAGAATCCTTTTTATATCAGTGGTCAGTGTAATGGTCCCTTACATTAAGGACCAATAGGAGAAGGATCCCCTTATATCAGTGGACAGTGTAGTAGTCCTTACATTGGTGATCAATGGAGGGAAGGACTACCTTATATCAGTGGTCAGTGTAGTGCTCCCTTCCATTGGTGATCAATGGGGGAAGGATCCTTTTTTATCAGTGGTCAGTGTAGTGGTCCTTTACATTGGTTACCAATAGGAGAAGGATCCTCTTATATGAGTAGTCAGTGTAGTGGTCCCTTACATTGGTGACCAATGGGAGAAGGATCCCCTGATATCAGTGGTTAGTGTAATTGCCCCATATATTGGTGACTAATGGGAGAAGGACCCTCTTATATCAATGGTCAGTGTAGTGCCCCCTTCCATTGGTAACCAATGGGGGAAGGATCCTTTTTATATCAGTGGTCAGTGTAGTGGTCCTTTACATTGGTGACCAATAGGAGAAGGATCCTCTTATATCAGTGGTCAGTGTAGTGGTCCCTTAAATTGGTGACCAATGGGAGGAGAACCCCCTTATATCAGTGCTTAGTGTAGTGCCCCCTATATTGGTGACCAATGGGAGAAGGATCCCCTTATATCAGTGGTCAGGGTAGTGGTCCCCTACATTGGTGATCAATGGGGGAAGGATCCTTTATCAGTGTAGTAGTGCCTTAAATTGGTGACCAATAGAAGGATCCCCTCATATGAGTGGTCAGTGTAGTGGTCCCTTACATTGGTGACCAATGGGAGAAGAACCCCCTCATGTCAGTGTAGTGGTCCCTTACATTGGTGACCAATGGTAGAAGAATCCCCTGATATCAGTGGTTAGTGTAATTGCCCCATATATTGGTGACTAATGGGAGAAGGACCCTCTTATATCAGTGGTCAGTGTAGTGCTCCTTTCCACACACTTTACTATACTGCAGTAAACGTACACTAACACACTCCTATATACCCCAGTAAACGCGCACTAACGCTCTGCGATATACTGCAGTGAAAGTAACCTGATGCACTACAATATAATGCAGTATCACTGCCCTGACACTCTACACCAGTGTTTCTCAACCTTTTTACCATGGAGGAACCCTTGGCAAAGCGTTTGAGATCTCGGGGAACCCCTAAAAAAAAAATGTCAGATCTACAGCTCACGGAACACTGGATCTGATCAGCAAGTTGTAGATATAACCACAATTATTATAGAAATAGCTTTAAATAATGGAATACATATTAGAGCTCTTAGAGCTCATCTGACACCAACATTATAATGTGAACAGGGCACATAGAAATCAATTGTTTTCTTTATGTCCTTGCAGAGACCTACGTTAGAACTATGTGCCCTGCTTACACCACAATGTTGATGTCATGTGAGTATTTTTCTCTACAGAAAAATGCATACATGTATATTTCTGTGCAGAAAAAAATACGCACATGATACCGATGTTGTTTGCAATGTACACTGACAGTGAGTACTGTCAATGTGCATTGATACCTGGTGCCTCCTCTATAGTTCCAGCTCCTCTGAACCTCTGAGGGTAGTGCCAGGAGGAGTGTGGACAGTGGGAGCACATGGCTGAATGTTGCAGCACCCTGTGTATGGTAGCGACTGTATGCAGACTGCAGAGGGGGGAGCAGAGGTAAGGAGCACATAGCTGGATTGGAATGTGAATTCCTCTATGCAGAAGAGGTAAATGCAAACTGGGAGGGGAGGGGGGAGAAGAGAATAGGAGGTGACATCCTGTGTATATCCTGTGTATATAACGGCACTGAATGCAGCCTGCAGAGCTCAGGAGCACACAGCTGGGTCAGGCTAAAAGTAGCAGGAGGTGAGCTTATAATAGCATTATGTACAATTATGGCATAACTGTAACATAATGCTATTATAATCTCTCTGCAGGCTGCATTCAGTGCCGTTATATACATAGGATGTCACCTCCTGTTCTCTGCTTCCCCATCCCCTCCCAGTTTGCATTTACCTCTTCTGCATACAGGAATTCACATTCCAATCCAGCCATGTGCCCCTTATCTCTGCTCCCCCCCTCCACAGTGTGTAGCACCGCTACTGTTCAGACAGCATCTCACCTTCTGATCCAGTGCTCCCCGCCTCTATTCTCTGCTCTCTTTCACAGGTTCCTCTCGGTGCGCCCTGCCTCCTCAGTCTTCTTTCTCAGCTGCCACTCTGTGCTCTTGCCTCCATGGATTTTAATCTTGGCTCCCTTCATTGCTCCCCACTTCTACACAGTTTCTATTCACGTCTCCCCGCCTCTGAATTCAGAACTCCCGCTCTCTGCATTCCTGTCTCCGCCCTCTAAGTTCTCTGAGCCGGGACTACAGAGAAGGCATCGGATATCAATGCGCACTGACAGTACTCATTGGGAACACTAGAAACAACATTGGGCGGATATACATCCGCCACAATGTTGAATTGCGGCGGAACCCCTGGGGACTTCTTTTCCGCGGAACCTGCCCTGACACAGTAAACTGACATGGTAACTGAAACTGGTAAAAATGAATGGTTGCACTACACTCACACTGCACTATCACTATTTCTCTTTTGTTCATTGATTGACAGACGCAGCCTCTATTCATGACACATGGGTTATGCACCTTTTACTAGGAGTAGACTAGGCAGAACGAAAGTTCAGAAAGCACAGCTGGCCCCTCCCAGGTGGCTGTCCGTACTCGGCACATAACCCCTCAGCTCTGCATAGCATATCAGTTTTCTTCTGCCTAGTGCAAGGAGGTAGACCTGGTTACCTGCTGGGAACTGCGGGTTCTCCTAAAGTTTTTTCTTTTATTCTTTTTGCGCAAGCCTTCTGATGAAGACTGCAATCAAGTAGCCGGCTGGGGACCACGCGGATACTCATAGGTCCTGCCATCTCCCCAGCACGGCCGATGGATGGGAGCCACCCTTAGCACTGGCAGGGTCCGCCGCATCCTGCCCGTTCCGTGCGGGCGGCCGGTGTGTTAAACGCCCCACCTGCGCACCCAGTGTCCAGGCTATGGCCTGCTACAGGGGTCATTTGGCCAGCAGCATCCCTCCCCGCCTGGGGGGAGGAAGGTCTGCACTGGGTGGCTACCCACTACGCCCGTCTGGGTGAGTGAGGGACACCCCCCTCCTCCCTGGGGCGGAGGGGGGGCGACTAGGGCGCCCGTTCCGGTGGGGGGGTACAGGTCCACTGGTCCCTGTCATGCTCTTTCCCATCCCCCCTCACGGCTGCCCACTTGAAGACCCGTCCGCTCGCGTGCCCGCTGTCCAGCAATCAGTCGCTAACCGCCTCTCTGCGCTCGCCTGTTGCTGTTCAGGCCACTCCGTTCGTATGCCATGCGGTCCGCCGCCATTCTGGCAGTGTCGGCCGCCATTTTCCCAGAGCCGCAGCCGCTGCCATTTTGTTGCGGCCATTTTGGAGGAGTTTGGCCTCTTGTGTCTGTCGGCAGCCATTTTTGGTTGGTCTCCCTGTTTGGGAGTTTCCATGTGCTTTTGGCGCCATTCCTTTCTGTGGGATCTGTCACGTACCTGGTGATGGAGTCTGGCTTATGCAGGGGGTACCTCTCTTGCGGCCCCGGTTCGTGAGTCCCTGGTAGTGCAGACAGGGAACTCAGGAGCATGGGGGGGCACGAGGGCTGGACAGTCACTGATGCAAGGTAGATGTCCGCCGGAGCTCGTGCAGGCAGAAGGGTCGTGAGGCAGTCCGGGTCGGTAACTGGTGGGCGGTGCGGTACAAGGGTTCAGGCAGATGGATGGTCGGGTGCAGGCTGGGTTGGTAACGTTCAGGCAGCAAGGTACAAGGGAGCAGGCAGTAGAGTGGTTGTAGAAGCCGGGGTCGGTGCAGGCAGAATTCAGAGCAGGGTCAAAGCAGGCCGGGTCACAGGAACAGGTGTCAGATAGTCAGGAAGCAAGGAACTCACACTAAACGCTGTAGAACGGACAGCATTTGCTACAGGAAGCAGGAAGTTTAAATAGGGCTGCTGCTGCTCCAGGGATTAGAGGAAAATTAAACCTTAGCAAGTCTTTTCCTAACAGGATCGCAGCAGCGGCAGACTTGTCAGCAGCAGTGGCATTGGCGACAGGGCAGCCTCTTTTCACACACAGGGTTCCGAAACTATTACTGGTTTCTCTCCCTGGGGTGCGGGAGCGGCGGTGCTGGGTCCTACTGGGCAGTCCTGAGGCTCTGCAGGTGGTGGCATTGTGGGGCGATGGCTGGTAGGCCTCACAAGTGTCCTGGCGGTGGCGCAATGGCGGCTGAACCGGCAGTTGTTTCTCCGGAGGGGTCCGCGGAGGCACAGGCTGCGCTGGGAGCTCTGGTTGCCCTGGACCAATTAACCTCTATCCTGAAAGAGTTTTTCGCCCGGGGGGAATCGGACCGGTGTAGGGGGGGCCCCAAAAAGCGCCCCCCCTCCCCCGCTATCCTCTGGGGAGGACTCAGAGCTGGAAGGGGGCTCCGGGGTCACTGGGACCCCCGTGGAACTCTCAGACGGAGAGCTGCAGCCTTCGGATGGGGAGGAGGACCAGGGGGCCTCTGGCACGCGAAAAGGCGCTGGTGGGCGCCCTGGTCGCGGCCGTACGTAATTCACTACACCTGGATCAGGCTGGTGAGGCACAGGCGTCTACCTATACGTTTGGGTCCAAGAAGCCCTCTCATGCTCCTAAGGTGTTTCCTTACCTCCAGTATTTTGACCAGTATGTGTATAAGGAATGGCAACGTCTGCTAAATTCCTTTACCCTGCCAAAATGTTTTTCTGTGTGCTATCCCTTTGAGGACAGCCTGTTACAGAAATGGGTCTCCCCCACGGTGGATCCGCCAGTGGCCAGCCTGAACAAGGTGACAACTATTCCCTTGGAGGGGTGTCCCTCTTTCAGGGACCCGGCCAATAGGCGGACGGAAGCAGTGTCCAAGGCACTCTTTCTGGTGGCAGGGGCAGCCATGCGACCGGCCTTGGCGTCAATCATGGTATCTCAGTTGCTTACGGAATGTGCGATGGAGTGGAGTGAGGCTCGGGTCGGCGTAGATTCGCCTGAATCCGTGCAGTAAGCAGACCACCTGGTGCAAGGGCTTCGTTACCTCTGCAACGCAGCTCTGGACTTGGTACCGATGTTGTCAAAAATGTCGGTTTTTGTGATCATTATTAGGTCGGGTGACCACGCGTCCAAGAAGGGCCTCACGCATCTTCACTTTCAGGGTGGTCGGCTCTTTGGGCCCCAATTGGATGAAATCATTAAGGATTTCACCGGGGGGAAGAGTACATTCCTTCCGGAGACCAAGCAGCGTGACCAGCGCCGCAAGCAGGGGCCTCAGCTCTCTGGGCAGAAACGTTTTTTTCGTGCGCCCGGTCAGGCGGGCAGGAACTCCCGGCCCGGCAAGTCTGCCCCTGGCTCCGGTAAGTGCCCCTGGCAACGCAAGCCCGAAAAGTCGGCGGATAAGTCCTCCTCCGCATGATGGGTTGCCCCCGCCCGTCTTCTGGGGTTCGCAGACCGTGGGGCGCTCGCATCTCCGACCGGTGGGTGCGGGAGGTGGTGTCGTCCGGGTACAAGATAGAGTTCAGCACTCGGCCCCTGGACAGGTTCTTCCAGTCCAATTTAAGGCTCCCTCCGGAGCGGCGGCTAGCTCTGCTAGGAGCTGTGCGGTCGATGTCCGAACAAGGTATGATTATGCCAGTCCCTCCGGCGGAGAGATTCTGCGGCTTCTACTCGAACCTCTTTGTGGTGCCAAAGAAGGTGGGGGATCAGGCCGGTTCTGGACTTATAAGCGCTCAATCACTTTGTGAAGGCACGCAAATTCAGGATGGAGTCAGTCCATTCGGTCGTGGCCGCCCTGCACCAGGGGGATTGGCTGGCATCCCTGGACGTCAAGGACGCATATCTGCATGTTCCCATTTGTGTCCGGCACCAGCGCTTCCTACGCTTTGCTGTAGGAGACCTTCTTTACCAGTTTCGGCCTTTCCTCGGCTCCGCGGGTCTTCACCAAGCTACTGGCCCCGGTGCTGGCTCTGCTGAGACAGAGGGGCATTGCTGTGGTAGCCTACCTGGACGATCTTCTCCTGCGAGCGGAGTCGGCTCCGGCTCTGGAGGACAATGTTGCTATCACTCTGACCTCGCTGAGGGACTTTGGTTGCTTAATCAACCTGCAGAAGTCGACATTGACCCCGTCCTGTCGCCTCGAATATCTGGGTCTGACATTGGACACAGTGCAGGCCAAGGTATTCCTACCTCCTGACAAGTTGCTGAGGCTGCAAGCAGCTGTGCGAACCCTGTTGTCATGGCGGTGGTCCTCCCTACGTTTCTGCATGCTGGTGTTGGGCACATGGTCTCGACCTTCGAGGCGATATCGTATGCCCAGAGTCACACCTGGCTCCTGCAGCGAGCGATACTACTGCAGTGGGACAGATCTCCTTCGTCCCTGGATCGACTGATCCGGCTGGATCATCAGACCAGGGGGTCGTTGACTTGACTGGCAATGACCATGGGGAAGTCGTTCCTTCCCCTGGAGTGGTCAGTAGTCACGACGGACGCCAGCCTATCGGGCTGGGGAGGTGTCCTGGGGCACCTGTCGGCCCAGGGCCGTTGGTCGGCGCAAGAGTCGCGACTTCCGATAAGTGTGTTGGAACTGAGGGCGATCAGGCTCTGTCTCTCCCACTGGTAGGCAAGGCTGCGCGGTCTCCCGGTTCGGGTTCAGTTGGACAAAGCCACGGCGGTGGCGTACGTGAACTATCAAGGCAGAATGAGAAGCTCGGAGGCAGCTGCAGAGGCAGCCCTCATTCTAAAGTAGACAGAGATTCACGTGCCATCTTTCTCCGCCATCTACATTCCGGGTGTAGAAAATTGGAAGGCGGACTTCCTCAGTCACCAGAAGCTGGACCAAGGAGAGTGGTCCTTGCATCCGGAGGTGTTTCGCCAGATTTGCGAAAAGTGGGGCACGCCAGATGTAGATCTGGCATCCAGATTCAATCACAAGGTGAAGACCTTTGTGTGCAGGTCAAGGGACCCGTTGGCGGCAGCCACGGACGCCCTGGTGGTCCCATGGTCCCCGTACAGGCTCCTGTACGCCTTTCTTCCTCTCAAGCTTCTGCCGCGGTTGTTGCGCAGGATAGAAGTGGAGGGAATCCTGACAATCCTGGTGGCCCCGGATTGGCCTCGGCGTCCTTTGTACGCCGACGTGGTGCTCTTCTGTCGCAGGGTCCCATCCTGCACCCTGCTTTACCGTTGCTGGCTTTGACGGCATGGCGATTGAGTCCCAAGTACTGAGGGACAGGGGGGTCCCTGAGTCAGTGATCCCCACCATGCTTAAGGCGCGCAAGTGTACTTTGCGCAAGATTTATCATCGCACCTGGAAAGCCTATATTGCTTAGTGCGTTCTTTTGCAGTTGCTCGGGTGCTTGCCTTTCTTCAACAAGGCCTGGACCAAAAGTTGGCATTGAGCGCCTTAACTTTTGTTAAGTTTTACAAAGTTGATGTGTCAGCATCTGCGGATGCTGCTTTTGGCCGCAAAGTTTTGCAGGCGGCGGTGTAGGTGCGGCTGGCGCCTCCCGAGATCTTTCTGTTGGGTACAGTTGTTATTGTTTACCCACCCCTCATGTTTGACACTGCTTTGGGACGTCCCCACGTGCCATGAATAGAGGCTGCGTCTGTCAATGAACGTAAGAGAAAATAGGATTTATTAACAACTTACCGTAAAATCCTTTTCTCTGAGTTCATTGACAGATGCAGCACCCACCCCTCGGTGTTGTGTTTGTACGGCTTGTTACGAACTGATAGGCTATGCAGGGCTGAGGGGTTATGTGCTGAGTGAGGACGGTCCCCTGGGAGGGGCCAGCTTTGCTTTCTGAACTTTCGTTCTGCCTAGTCTGCTCCTAGTAAAAGGTACATAACCCACGTGTCATGAATAGAGGCTGCGTCTGTCAATTAACTCAGAGAAAAGGATTTTACGGTAAGTTCTTAATAAAATCCTATTTTTTATAGTGTGGGGTGGGACTAACAGCATACGTACTACAGGAGATAGTCAGAGACTGCAGACACACTACAGGAGATGGTCAGAGACTGCAGACATACTACAGGAGATGGTCAGAGACTGCAGACACACTATAGGAGATGGTCAGAGACTGCAGACATACTACAGGAGATGGTCAGAGACTGCAGACATACTACAGGAGATGGTCAGAGACTGCAGACACACTACAGGAGACGGTCAGAGACTGCAGACACACTATAGGAGATGGTCAGAGACTGCAGACACACTATAGGAGACGGTCAGAGACTGCAGACACACTACAGGAGATGGTCAGAGACTGCAGACACACTACAGGAGATGGTCAGAGACTGCAGACACACTACAGGAGATAGAAACATAGAAAAAAGACTGAGTAGTCCATCATCGAGTCTGCCCCTTTTTAGATGGTCATAGACTGCAGACACACTACAGGGGATGGTCAGAGATTGCAGACACACTACAGGGGATGGTCAGAGATTGCAGACACACTACAGGAGATGGTCAGAGACTGCTGACACACTACAGGAGATGGTCAGAGACTGCAGACACACTACAAGAGACAGTCAGAGACTGCAGATATAGTACAGGAGATGGTCAGAGACTGCAGACATACAGTACTACAAGAGATGATCAGAGATTGCAGACATACTACAGGAGATGGTCAGAGACTGCAGACATACTACCAGCAATGGTCAGAGACTGCAGACATACTACAGGAGTTGGTCAGAGACTTCAGACATACTACAGGATAGACATGTGCAATTTGTTTCAGTCCAAATCTAAATTCGGACAAATTTTTGGTTATTCGGAGATTCAGATGTATCAGCATTTATTATGTTTGTTTTTTTTAAATAAAGGACTTATGACTGTGCTTTTTTTTTTACCCCCTACTCATTCACATAGCGGAGGGAGGAGCCCCCCATCCGCAGACCCCCACAGGCCAAGGTTGTGGGGAAGAGCCCTTTGTCCCCATCAACACAAGAACAAGGTGCTTTGAGGGTAGAGCCCCCTTGCCCCAAAGTAACCCCCCCCCATTGAGGGCATGTAGCTTGGTATGGTTCAGGAGGGTTCATTAAATAAAAATGTTGGTACTGTATATGAGGCAAAGACTGCTGCAGAATTTGTATGTCTCCATCCCTAATTAATATAGAAGAGTGAGGGGGGAAGGGGAATTAGGGAATGTTGGGACTTTGCATGAAGCACAACACCACAACCAAATTAATCAATTAGTATATATTATTTAATGGTGCATGTGGGACAATACATTACATATAGTAAATAACATAAGATAAATACATACACACACATATATATATATACTGTATATACACACAGAAGTTCCTACATAGTAAATTATACTAAAATTGTATTAATTGTAACCCAAACTGCATATTAACATGATAGATTGCACAAACGATATTGTAAAAATTGATTCAAAATTCTTCGAAATAGTCTCATAGTAGCTGTGACGATATATTGATAGAAAGCTCTATGCACGTTTCGTGTATAACTTCCATTGATCAGGAGCAAGTGCGATATAGGTATGTGTGTAATGAGATATATATATAGGAAAATGGTATAGTAACTAAGATAACAGGAAGAGGGGGAACCATATCTTAATCCTAGCAGTCTTACCTATAAGTAGGCTACAGTATTCAACAACGTGGGTAGTATTAGTAGCCGGAGGCACTATGGGAACATTCTGGTGTGCTTCATACAAAGTCCCAACATTCCCCTCCCCCCTCTCTCTCCCCTATATGGTTCAAGTGGGGGTTGGCTGCTCGCTCGTCCCTCCCTGTTTCCTAGCCTGCTGAGCTGCATGCTTGGAAAAAGGTCTGGTATGGATTTTGGGGGGATCCTACGCCATTATTAAAAAAAAATTAGAGTGGAGTTCCCCTTAAAATCCATATCTGATCTGAAGGACTTGGTACAGATTGGGGAGGGGGACCCCCACATTATTTTTTTTAAACTGGCATTTGTTTTGTTTACATTCTGCTGTCAGCGAGAAATCCCACTGACAGCAGACGAGTCATGGATGTTAAGGATGCCAGCGCCGCTCGCTCCTTAACAGCCAGCTATTCTGATTTCTGAATATACAAGTCGAAGATAAGAAATTAATTCCGAAAACAAATTGGTCAAATATTGAGTCAATGGACCAATTCATTTTCAGAATTGAAAAGGTTGAGAAAGTCTGTATTAGCCTTAAACCAGACAATATCCTCCAAAGGCAACATAAAAGGAGAACATCAAATAAATGATGGAGGACTCACATACGACTCTACACAAATAGCTCAATATAAACTGCAGAAGATCATCAGTAAAAAATCTGCCCAACATTCACATGTAATTCTGGCTGCAGAGCCTTCAAGAGGTCTAATCAGTGTGTTCTCCTGGTGTGCAGCCAATCCGTGTGTTCTCCTGGTGTGCAGCCAATCAGTGTGTTCTCCTGGTGTGCAGCCAATCAGTGTGTTCTCCTGGTGTGCAGCCAATCAGTGTGTTCTCCTGGCGTGCAGCCAATAAGTGTGTTCTCCTGGCGTGCAGCCAATCAGTGTGTTCTCCTGGCGTGCAGCCAATCAGTGTGTTCTCCTGGCGTGCAGCCAATCAGTGTGTTCTCCTGGCGTGCAGCCAATCAGTGTGTTCTCCTGGCGTGCAGCTAATCAGTGTGTTCTCCTGGTGTGCAGCCAATCAGTGTGTTCTCCTGGTGTGCAGCCAATCAGTGTGTTCTCCTGGTGTGCAGCTAATCAGTGTGTTCTCCTGGTGTGCAGTGTTCAGCTAATCAGTGTGTTCTTGGTGGGAGTGGAGATGACCCATCTATAAGGATATACAGTACACACACAAGGCCGTGTTCACACTATGAGACGTTTCTCAGGGTTGCAGTTCCTCTAAATTCCAGAAGATGGTGATCTCACTTCTACCCAGATAGGAAGTCTCTATGGAAGACAGGAAGTGATGTCAGGTAGACAGGAAGTTCCGGGTGAGAGGTGAGTGGGGAGGAAGTAGAGAGAAGACATTGCTGGAAGTTACAACAGAGGAGGTAATAAGATCTTATTTTCTATTTACACCCAGTAACCCCCCCCCCGTCATGTCCGTCCTCTTCCTCCATAGTCACTGTGACGTCTTTTATCCATATTATTAATCACCTTTGTATATATGTAGTCACAGGACACTACAGGGGCCGATACCATCCAGAGAGGCTGAGCCTTCAGTCCTGGAATTCCTGTTTATTATCCTCCTTTATACTATAGTCCTATTATACAAGGTTTGGATGTTCTTTGATACTCAGGCCCACCATTGAGAGGGAGCCCCTATAGATGACAGCAAACAGCACTAAAAACATAAAAGAGTTGGTCGACTTTTTGGGGGGATATTTTGGGACTTTCTACATTGTAGTGTGGCGTCAATGTTAGCGTGTTTTATAGCTTTGGTAACTCTGCAAGTAACAGCTTTTAAAAATACAAACACTACAGGGAGGACGCTCCCTACACATCTGCCAATTCCTACTGGGGGCAGCCTGACATCGTACGAACCTGACAGTGGGGGTATCACACACAATCTGGCAGCTGCAACCTCCTGGATTGTGTGTGAAACTGACAAACAGACTTCTGCCTGTCAGGTGAAAGCATTCGGGTGGCTGTGTTTTTTTTTAAAAAAAGTTAAGTTAGAAAAAAAAAAATTTTTATTTTGTTGCAAAAAAATAAAGTTACACCCAAGCGCATAAAATCCCCCCAACAAAAATTTGAGGCCCCCCCCCACATATACGAACAAAAATTGCACGTGTTGGGGCTCCTACCTGTAAAAATGTATTTCCAAAGCATCCTTCAGGACAGCACCCGAGAGATCATGGCTCCTCCTCCAACAGGAAACACCTCACCATTCAAACTTAAAAGGAGGCCTCCATCCAATACCCTTCAGTTTTTTTGTGTTTCCTCCAGCCAGGAGGAACACCTCTGGTGAGGGGCCATGTTTTCTCTGGTTCTGTCCTGGGAGACAGCGGGCCTCCGTTCTCGCTGCCTGGAGACTGTGATCCTCCCACCTGCTCCGAGCTGGCTGGTCCGTGGGCTCCTTCTCCCCCTTCCATGCTCGGGGAGAGCCTGTACCGGCAGAAATGCGGCCCCTATTTGGCAGCAAGCGGCTTGCAGCGACCCGTCATTTGCACGGTACAGTGCGGTGGTGGTTTTACCCCCCCCTTTCCACCTCTATCCTCTGGGATCCCCTAGGCTTGTGGGTGGCAGCACAGGGCTAGGCAGGGTGCGCTGAGATAGCACTCCTCCCTGGATTAGGGAATACTATAGGGGGTATTGGTGGTGGGGGCTTGCTTGGGCACAGGTATACGTTTCCTTTCCTAGTGCACCTGAGTGTTTTTGTATATTTTTTCTGCCAGCTGCATGCAGCTTCTCAGCGTGGTTTTTTCTTTGTTGTCCCTTCTTCTGTTTGTCCAGGCTAAAAGCCAGGCTCAACCAGTTAAAAGAAGATGTCCAGTTTGCATGGACAAAAACTCTTTGTGAGGATTGTATTTCTAATATCGTCAAAGAGGAGTCCCCATTTTTTTGTGGCGACCTAGTGACAACAATTAAGGAGGGGGCAGGATCTCAAGGCCAGGAGGATTCAGATTCAGAGGAGGAAGAAAATTAATCTGATGCGACTACTAAATACAAATTGTCGCTGGAAGAAGTGGGGGGACTCCTAAAAGTGATCCATTCTACTCTAGGCATAGAGGAAGAAAAGAAAGAACTCACTTTACATGACCGCATGTATGCGGGATTAGGGGACTCTAAAAGCCGCACCTTTCCAGTTCATTCTGCTATTTCAGAGATGATTAAGAAGGAATGCCTGGAGCCGGAGAAGAAACTATTTTTCTCCCGGGCACATAGGCGGAGATTTCCTTTTGAGGATGGTCCGGAGGCTGTCTGGAACAAAGTCCCAAAGCTGGACTGCGTTTTCACAGATGTCGAAGTCAACTGACTTAGCCTTTGAAGACATGGGCTCACTAAAAGAGTCCATGGACAAAAGGATGGACTTGCTTCTCAAGAGAGCATGGCAGTCAGTCATTAATAGAGTTCGGGGTGTGTACCGCGCTTATGGGTTTGTATATATGACTGCTGCCTTCCAAGGAATCCCTCCCGTAGGAGGGAAGTGATATTGAAAGAGGTGGTGCTTGGATGTGGCGCTGTCTGAGTGGTGGGAAATAAATATGTTCTAAATGTCCTGTGTACATATGTTTTAGTGGAATATTAATCTTTGACCACCAATCATCAAGTTCATATATATAAAGTGCAAAAAAGTGAATTTTATAGGTGTATTCTTAATAATTTAAGTTGTGCAAGTGCTAGTATTAATAAGTTAGTACGTGTGCAAAATAGCTAGAGATTCAAACTATAAAGGTGTTCTTAAAAATATCAATATATCAAGTCCATATAAAAGGGTGATTAAAAATGATAATTATTGCAAGTATAAAATGACAACAGTAAATAAAAAGTAAAATATATGTGGAGCTCTCAGTGCGTGCAATAATGTTGATTACAATGAAGAAAGTTATTTCAGCAATCAAATATATGTGATATAGTGCTAGTCTCTCTTGGTTTTTAGGAACAGTTTTTCAGACAAAATCCGTGACTTCTGGTGCTTATACAAGGTGCGATGAATATCTTCATATATTGTTTGTGACAAGGTGTCACCTTTGAAAACATCATTCGACGAAACGCGTCAGGTGACCTAGCAGGAAGTCCGACGTCACATTGCGGTTTGTCAGTGAAGGGAGCTGGAACGCACGCTGAATCAGCGAGGTGAGCTGCAAAGCCCTCAACACCATATAGCTCCCCGCTCCAGCTCTGTGACACGATTTGGACACCCAATTTAAAAAGAAGGATACCCCTAACCTTTTTTAACAGCTTTTTATTTCCCCTCCACATTGCAATATTTCACATACTTGAAATATCCCCGTTTTTCCGTTTTTTGTACTGTATCCCATATACCCTTTAATAAAATTAAGGATACTATTGTACAACCTACACTATGGAGTCCCTCTCTATTTTTCCTTAAAAACGGTGGAAGGAGAACCCGGAACATAAGGAAACTGTAAAATCCAAGGTGGAAACAAATCTGGAATACAGAGATCCCCACAAGACCAACGGAGGAGAGCCCCATCCAGAGGACCAGACCTTCAGGATTAAAAAAGACAGGCACTCGGCCCCTGCAGGGGCAGTGCCCTCTGGTAAGCAGGGAACCAACAGGGGGAGCACGAGTGAAAAGTCACCTTTTGTCACAAACAATATATGAAGATATTCATCGCACCTTGTAAATAATTTCCCATATACCCTATGTCATGTTTTTTGCCT
>BLSH010055112.1:1286999-1298940 GCA_018402905.1 Glandirana rugosa | reverse complement strand
CGCGGGGGTGTACCCGCACCAGTATAATTATTGAGGAGGGGAAACGTTTGCAAAGATACCGTCAGTGTATTTGTGTCTTTATGAGGGGATTCCTCAGACAAGGGTATTATATGTGACTGCCATAGAAACGTTTGCAAAGGGGAGGAGTTATTAATATGACCACGCCCATGTGGGGGCGCCAGAAATATTTCTGCACCCAGGCGTCTGTGACCCTAGGATCGGCCCTGTCAGACCCAGTCACTGAGTGCATTCTCAGGAGATGGAAGGCAGCGGTGTGGGATCTCTGCAACTTGACTCAGTTAAGTAAACATTTAGACTACTGATTACTGAATACCAATATTACAAGTGCTGAGAATTACACTATATGATTTCTATTGCACATTATGTAGTCTTAAGCCCTGCACTTTATACTCCATGACAGCGTTCTCCAAACTGCAGCCCGGGGGCCAGATGCGGACCTTGGCTTGCTTTTGTTAAGTTCTTGTGGCAATAATTCATCCACTGACACCAACGAAGGACACAATTATTACTAATAACGCCAATGATGGGGCCCAATTTTTACCAATGACAAGGCACAGTTTCACCCAATGATACCAACAATGGGGCCCAATGACACCAATGATGGGGCACAGGTCCTCGCAGTGACACCACCAATGGGGCCCAGTGACACCAATAATGGGGCACAATTCCCCAAGAGCTAATACCAGCTTTTTTACCCCAAGCATCGTACAAAGGCAAGATGTTGAGGTGAAACTAAAGGAATGGCTCTTTATTGAACAGAAAAACAGGTTTTTATACACAAAAGTAGGTCAGTTACCACATGAACAATAAAACCAAATATTTACCCAAAACCTCACACAGAGGTTAGATAATGAAGTAGAGTTGACACAAGGCTAATCCCATCATAAGAACCTCCAAGAGTTAGGCTAGGTTCACACTAGTGCGTATTTGATGCAAGTTCTCCTCATCCAATTCGCAATAGCAAGAGATTATGACCGGCTCTCTATGGAGCCGGTTTACACATCTCTGCAGCATCTCCGGTGCGAATTTGCGTCATTTGGTCAGTTTCAGGTCTGAATTCAGCCCAAAATTCTGGCTGAAATCGGACCTTAAACAGTGAACGGGATTTGCACCAGACTCCTGCTGTGAGCCGGAGCATGCTGGGGTGTGAACCCAGCCTTAGACAAATTGGCCGACAGACAGAAACAATAGGTGACTCAATTAACAATGGGAATTCACACATAGACAATGCTTGATTAATCAGGATCCCTGACTGTCCCAAAACAGTATTCAAGAAGACCCAAGGCTGTCTAAATCTCATTAACCAGCTTCCTTTTCACATACATCTGCTTACTTCAGTTTTAAGTTGGCAGAGACCATCATAGCTTCCTTGACTGTTAAATGTAATAATGTCCTTTTGCATTATTTAACAGGACATCTTCTTAAATGCTTGTAGCTCCCTCAAATGCCAGGGCCCATTGTCAGTGGGCAAGAGACTACTCTGCAGTCACCTCCAAAAGCCCCTGTCCTGGTTGGGTCTGTCACATTTTTCTCTCCAACCAAAGTACAGTAACCAGGTCCCAAACCTCCACCTAGTCTAGACATGCATTAGTCGGACAGAGTGAACCCAGATAATCGGTCCAGATCTTCATTCTGGGCCGCAGGGAATAGTTCTCATTGGTAGGTGTGGGACAGAGGTCATGGAATCTCTGCCCTGTTGCCAGCGCTTTAGCTGGGTAGTCTAAACCATTCTGGGGCTCGGTATGCTGCTTGGGAGAGGGGCCGACTGCCCCGGCTCCCTAAAGCAATGGAAACACTATAGGTGCTAGACAGAGTCTAGCGGCACTCTATCCTGTTGCCAGCGCTTCAGCTGGGAGTAGGAGCTTCACCACATCAGCTTGTCGCTGGGGAGAGGGGCCACCTGCCCCGGCTCCGTGGAACTCTGGAGTTGCTGCCGGTGCTGGGCAGGGGTTGGTAGCACTCATCCCTGATGTCAGCGCTTCTGCTAGGGACCCCACATCATTAGCTCCGGCTAACTGTTGTGGAGGGAGGTTGGCTTCCTTCACTCCTAGACTGTGTGGATCTGCTGTTGGGGAGTGTGGACCACTTCCTCCCCTCCCTGGTCCTTGAAGTGAGGACTGCCCTCTCCTCTTCCGGACTGTGGGTCTGCCGTTTGGGATGGAGTATGACCACCTTCTCTCCATGGACCCCTGGAACTGCTGCCGATGTGGAGCAGAGGTCTGTAGCACTCTGCCCTGATGCCAGAACTTCTTCTGGGTTTGCAGACAAGGGTGCGCAGAGCTTGGAAGCACTCTGCCCTGCGGCCTGTGCTTTGGCTGGAAAAGTTTGTTGTAACTCCACAGATGCTGCTGACATGAAATCCCATGTCCTTGTCAGTGGTGTAGGAGAATGGCTGACTGCTTTTTCTCTTAGGAAGGCTGCAGCTGCTGTTGGTGCTGGGCAGGGCTCATTGATGTTCTGCCCTAATGCCAGCTCTTCCACTGGAGGCTCACTGGGTTGTTCCTCTTCAGCAGAAAAGTTTTTTTTATCAAATCCCCAGTCTCTTGAATTGCTAAAAATCCAGGGCATGGGCTGGCGGCACTTGGGCCCAGTGCCAAAGCTTCAGCTGGAAGCTCCGTAAATGTTACATCCTCCAATAAAAAGTCAATTAAGTCCATGCTTTCTGGAATCTGTAGTTGGGGAGTGAGGATAGCTTCCTTTCCTCCTTGGGCCTTTAACTACCACTGGGGAGATGAACAGGCTGCTCCATCTACCTTACCCTTATCTGGCTGCTGGACAGACACATTCATCCATCCAAGCTTGTCCTGTGCAGAAACAGATTCATCAAGGTGAGTCAACACTTGCTGTATCTGCCATAAGAGCTCCACTTCCATAGCTAGAGGTGGGCAAAGCACACTATCACTCTACCCCATTGCGGACACTTCAGCTGGGATTTTAGAGCTGTCGGCTGGTACTTTCAGATAGCCTCAGGCCAGGGGAGCCCAGCCCTGCTGCTGAGCAGAGTCTAACAGCCATCTGTAGGCAATCTCCAGCTCCCATTCCTGAATTGCTAGAAACTCCAACTCTACCTGTGTCCAGAGTACTTCCGAGACATTCAGTCTCCGCACTCCATGATTTCCTCCAAACGCCACTCCAGACTGCTCCCAAAGTCAGGGTCCTTGGACAGGCTGCCATAGCCAAAGCCTTCTGTCGTCCGCTGTCCATGGACACGCTTGCGTTACATACCAGCTGAGGGCTCTGTAGCTCTCGTCCAACCACATCTCTGCCTGGACCAACCTGCTTAACTCAGCTGTCCACTCCTTGTGCGGTTGCCCCAATAACAGCATTTGCACTTCATACTGCGACCAGTACCTTTCCTGCATAGAGGAGAGAATTTTTCCCTGGTGGCGCTGCTCACAGGCTAGCGCTGCCTTCCAGAGTTGCTAGTGGACAGAATCATACCATTCCAGCAGGACCTGCATTGACACTGGTCCCCTGTGCTGTATCCACATCTCTCGCAGCCTCCTTCGTAATTCCTATCCCATGATGGCTGGTATCTGTACCTCTCCTCTGCTGCTATCCAGAACTCTGATCCCTGTGGTAGTTTGAATGTCCCAGACTTCAAAAAGCATCCCACCACTGCCACCTAATGTGATGGAACGCTCTGCACCCCATTTAGGTGCTTTCACCATACAGTGCCTCCTACCCTCAAAAGCGTTCCAGCAGACTGAGGGCTAATAACAGCCCTTTTACCCCAAACATCGTACACAGACAAGATGTTGAGGTAAAACCAAAGGAATGAATCTTTATTGAACAGAAATACAGGTTTTTATACACTTCTTCAAAAGTAGGTCAGTCACCACATGAACAATAAAACCAAATATTTATCCAAAACCTCACACAAAGGTTAGATAACAAAGGCCAATCGCATCATAAGAACCTCTAAAAATTAGACAAATTAGCCAACAGACAGAAACAATAGGGGACTCCATCAACAATGGGGATTCACACCAAGACAATTATTTGATTAACCAGGGATCCCAGACTGTCCAGCAACCGTATTCAAGAGGACCCAGATCCAAATCTCATTAAGCAGCTTTCTTTTCACATACATCTGCTCACTGAGCTTCAAGTTGGCAGAGGCCATCATGGTTTTCTTGACTGTTAAATATAATAATCTCCTTTTGCATTATATAACAGGACATCTTCCTAAATGCTTGTAGCTTCCTCAAATGCCAGGGCCCTATGTCTGTAGGCTAGAGACTACCCTGCAGTCCCCTCCAAAAGACCCTGTCCTGATTGGGTCTGTCACAAGTAATATGAATGTTTACTCTAATTCTGGCTACAGGGTTAGTATAGAGGAGACGTATCCGAGCTATCATACGGAGGCCAAAGCCATAAATTTTCATTAGGTAGGTACGATGGCCATTCAACACTCTCAAAGGCCTTACAGGTGTCCAGAGAAACAATAACGCAAGTAGGCTGACAATCAAGGGGGTTTTGAAATGGTGTTCATTCTAGTGGAACAACCAGGTATAAAACCACCTTGATCACCTTACACCAAGTTTACAACTACCTTACTCAATCGATTTGCCATTACTTTCCCTAGAATCTTTACATCCACATTAATTAGGGAAATTGGCCTTTATGAGTCATATTTAAGAGGATCCTTGTGAGGTTTCACAAGAGGAACGCTTCCTGCATAGAGGGAGGGAGAACACATATGTCCAGTGCCTCATTGAATGTATGAAGACGGAAGGGACACAGTAATTGTTTAAATGGAGCACACCATTCAGCCGGGAAGCCATCGAGGCCTGGAGTTTTGTGAGCAGGTAGTTGCGAAATGGCAAGGTTTCCTTAGTGGAAATAGGTGCATCCAATCCCCCACTTCTCCAAGAAAGGAGGTATACATCATCCAAATAAATACTCATATAATTGTTTATAAGAGTATTGAACCGTGGTAGCATAAAGGCCAGTATTAAAAGACAGGAAAGCATCCAGAACCTCATGAGGGGTATTGCCAATCTGCCCAGTAGATGATTGAATACAGAGAATAGAATTGTGAATGTATACAGGCCTAGCTAAGCATGCAAGTCAATGGCCAGCTTTGTTACCATGTTCAGCAGGTTTTTGGGTCGCATAAAGCATCTTTTTAGTAAGGTCCAATAACCGGAGCTCGTACTCTCTGTGTTTATACAGCCATGCCTCATGTGTGCGAGTCAGGGTTAGCAACCTAATCATTTTCGGCTTGCAGCAGAGCAGTTTCTAATTTCTAGTAATAATATTTTTATATCTATTTTAGTAGATGGATGGGAGATGAGGAAAACCTCAGAGGATTGTCTCACTTTGTCTCCAGACTGTAAAGTAGAAGATGAGGACATCACACAGTATAGTCCAGGAGAAAACCCGGCTACCTCAAATGTCCATCCGGCACCACACAGTGTAGATGGACCATCGTATTCCTCTTATCCTGAGGAACCTCAGACTGTGAGGGACGGTGCCGTCCTTCCAACAGAGAAGAGGTTTTCCTGTACTGAGTGCGGGAAGGGATTCCAATTTAAATCCCAACTTAATTTGCATGAAAGATCTCACACAGGGGAGAAGCCATATTCCTGCCTTGAGTGCAGGAAATGTTTTTCATGTACATCCCATCTTTACAGACATCAGAGAACTCACATAGAGGAGAAGCCGTTTTCCTGTCCTGAGTGCAGGAAATGTTTTGTAAATAAATCAGATCTTGTCACACATCAAAGGTCTCACATGGAGGAGAAGCCGTATTCCTGTTCTGAGTGCTGGAAATCTTTTGTGCACAAATCTGCACTTGTCACACATCAGAGATGTCACACAGGGGAGAAGCCATTTTCCTGTCCTGAGTGTGGAAAATGTTTTTCAGATAAGTCAAGTTTTAATCATCATCGGAAATTGCACACAGGTGAAAAACGTTATTCCTGTAATGAGTGCGGTAAATATTTTACAAGGAAGTCCAATTTCCATAATCATCAGAGATCACACACAGGTGAGAAGCCGTATTCCTGCTCTGAGTGTTGGAAATCTTTTGTACACAAATCTGAACTTGTCAGACATCAGAGATCTCACACCGGGGAGAAGCCATTTTCCTGTCCTGAGTGCGGAAAATGTTTTTCAGATAAGTCCAATCTTTCTCATCATCTAAGAATGCACACAGCTGAGAAACTTTTTTCCTGCAATGAGTGCGGGAAATGTTTTACAGCGAAGTACAAACTTCATAATCATCAGAGATCACACACAGGTGAGAAGCCATATTCCTGTTCTGAGTGTGGGAAATCTTTTGCAATAAAATCAGTTCTTGTATCACATCAGAGGTTGCACACAGAGGAAAAGCCATATGCCTGTCCTGAGTGTGGGAAATGTTTTCTGCAGAAGTCCAACCTTTACAGACATCAGAGATCTCACAAGGGAGAAAAGCCATATGCCTGTTCAGAGTGTGGAAAATGTTTTTCAGAAATGTCCTATCTTCATAATCATCAGAAATTGCACACAGGTGAGAATCTGTATTCCTGTTCTGAGTGCGGAAAATGTTTTGTACGAAAACCAGAACTTGTTATTCATCAGAGGTCTCACACGAAGGAAAAGCCGTATTCCTGTCCGGAGTGTAGGAAATGTTTTTCACAGATGTGCCATCTTTCCAGACATAAGAAATCTCACACGGGGGAAAAGCCGTATTCCTGTCCTGAGTGCAGAAAATGTTTTGCAGACAGGTACCAACTTCGTAGTCATCAGAGATTGCACACAGGTGAGAAGCCATATTCCTGTTCTGAGTGCGGGAAATGTTTTGCGCACCAATCAGCACTTGTCTCGCATAAGAGGTCTCACACGGGTGAAAAGCCGTATCCCTGTCCTGAGTGTGGGAAATGTTTTTCACAGAAGTCCCATCTTTCCAAACATCAGAGATCTCACATGAGGAAGAAGATACTTTCCTGTCCTGAGTGAGGGAATTGTTACTCCAGTGAAATCCTGTCTTCCTGTATATCAGGGATCCCACACAAACCTCGAGGTGTATTAGTGCCTTGAGTGCGGGAAATGTCTTCTGTATGAATGTTGCTGGACATCACAGCTCTCATGTGGGGAAGAAGCACACCCTGATATACACCTCAGATATACTCCATGGCTGATCTTCATCATGTAAGAAATAGTTCATAAGGAGACCAGAGATCACCAAAGACACGAATGAAGTGTTTTACTGTGTTTACAGTAGCAAAATAAAAATGGAGTCATTACCTTTCCTTGGTAAAGTTTGTGGTGTAGCTTTCACAGACGCTAAAGGTTTATTAACAAAAAAAGTTAAACAAATGTGACCAGCATTCGCCCAGCTGTGACAAATGCTGGTCATTTTTTATTTCACACAGTATTTCCTATGATCTTTGGCTCCATCTGTGGCCATAATGCAGTATTGCTCTATTTTTCCTGATGGAGGTTTTTCAAGGAAAATACCTCATTATGGGCACTAGATGGAGCCGACCATCATAGGAAATCACTGTGTTTTATTAAATTATGGCTAGAATTCATCACAGCTGGACAAATGCTTATCACATTCATCAAAAAAAATGTTTTATTTATCGACCCCTTAGTTTACTATGTCAGGAATGGTTTCATACTAATAACTGAGATCCTATTCATGTACTTATCAGAACAGCAAACAATAAAGGGCATACATTTATTAAACCAACAGTATTAAACAAATTATTGATTTAAAGGAGAATATACTAATTTTGACCATTTAGCTGGCACGAAGTATCATAGAAATGAGCTCAATCCAGTGAATGTTTGTGCAAACGTTTTCATGAATAGACCCTTAAATGTCAAGAGACTTTTGTTTGAAGATTGGAAATGTGTAGCTGTAGCACTCTCCTAGTTTGGTTGCTAGGGAAATGAATGTAATTTTTGGCCCACTCTGTAGCCAGAGGAGAGGGATTGTCTGCTTTCCTCTGCTGTGGCTCCACAAGCTGTGAAATTCATTGCTTCCCCCTAGATCTGATGAGAAACTTTCAGAACTTGGGGCAAGAACATACAAATCCTCACTTTAAATATTTACTACCCTATGACTATAAAGAGAAAGGGGCACATAGGCTGAAGCCTGGGCAGAGGAATTAGATGGTGCCTGGTTCTACCTATCCCCCTAACGCTTGGGGGGGGGGGCTCTGCTTGCCCCTGGAGCCAGGACTGGCTGCTCGACTACTCAGAGCTATGGACTGAACTCTGAGATCCTGGATCTTCTTCTGAACTGGATTGTGAGAAGTGTTTAACCACTTAAGGACCGGGCCTCTTTTTGAGATTTGGTGTTTACAAGTTAAAATCAGTTTTTTTTTTTTTTTTTGCTATAAAATTGCTTAGAACCCCAAACCTTATGTATATTTTTTTCTAACACCCTAGAGAATAAATTGTCAGTCACTGCAACACTTTGTTACACCGTATTTGCGCAGCGGTCTTGCAATCACAGTTTTTTTTTTTTCTTGAAAAAAAATTCGCTTTTTTGAGTCAAATAAGACAATAGTAAAGTTGGCCCAACTTTTTTCCATTTTGTGAAAGATAATGTTATGCGGAGTAAATTGATACCCAACATGTCATGCTTCAAAATTGCGCCCGCTCGTGGAATGGTGACAATCTTTGGCACTTAAAAATCTCCATCGGCGACATTTAAAAATTCATACAGGTTACCAGTTTTGAGTTAGAGGAGGTCTACAGCTAAAATTATTGCTCTCGCTCGAATGATCACGGTGAAACCTCACATGTGTGGTTTGAACACCGTTCTCGTATGCTGGCGGGACTTACGTATGCGTTCACTTCTGCGCGCAAGCTCAGTGGAACGGGGCGCTTCCAATTTTATTTAATTTTTTTTTTCTTATTTATTTTACTTTTTATTTTTACACTGTCCTTTTTAAAGAAAAAAAAATGATCACTTTTATTCCTATTAAAAGCAATGTAAACATTCCTTGTAATAGAAAGCATACCAGGACTTCTTAACCACTTGCCGACCGCCCGCCGCAGCGTGATGGTGACAAGGTAGCTCGTTATCGCAAACCGCCGTCGATAACTAACATCGTGAGCGCGCCGTCGGACCATTTTGACACTTTTTTGGGACCATTGGCATTTATACAGCGATCAGTGCTATAAAAACGCACCAATTTACTGTGTAAATGGCATTGGCAGTGAAGGGGTTAACCTGGAGGGGGCGCTCTAAGGGTTAACTGTGTTCCCTGGGCGTGTTCTAACTGCAAGTGGGCTGCCCTGGCTGGGAGAAGGGAGTGATCACGGCTTCCATATACAGGAAGCCTGTGATCACAGCCCTTCCCCCCTCTAACAGAACGGAGATCCGTGTTTACATACACGGACCTCCGTTCTTTCACTGTAGGGGGCCGTCCGCCCTACCCTCTCCCTGCTCCCTCCCCCCCCCCCCCCCGAACACAGCGAGTGCGCGCTCACAATACTAGTTATTGCGGTTGCCGTCCTGTGACAGCGTTTCGCGATAACGAGCCACCTTGCCGCTGTCATGCTGCGGCGGGCGGTCGGCAAGTGGTTAAGATTAATGGGCAGAAGTAGTGACATTTGACCTCTTCCACCCTGCAATGCTATGGAGCTGAGTGAGCTGCATCTTCGACTCACAGGCATTGCAGTGATCGGATCGTGTCCGCTGCTACCAGCAGGTCCCTCTCCTGCCCCCGATAAAAGTGATCTCGCTGAGAATCCGCCGCATAGTTATTCATCTGTAGTCTCCATGGTCCCCAGTGGCTGTTCCAGTTAGCCCTGAACTTGTTCAAGCTTGTTTGTGGTTTTCAGCTGCATGGGTGATAGGCTGCTCTGTTTCACCTTAAACTGTTCTGGCAGCGTACATTTTGTTTTTTTGGATGTCGGGTGAAGATGGTGCAGAGTAGAGATATATATGGTGGGGGGGGGCATGATGGGGAGCTGATGGTGGAAATAGGATTGTGGCTTGCCCACAGAGGCTGCTTCGCTCTGGGGAATGGAGATGGAGCTGAGCGCTTGTGCTTAGTATGCGCCAATTGTAAAAGACCAACGGTACTAGTTAGAGCTTGGTTTGGCTGTGGACACTATTGTAAACCTGTAAGGGACTTGCTGCCAAGAACCTTGCCGCCTACTACTTATGTGGTGGACTGGCATACCGGTTACTGCATGGAAGTTGCAGAGCTATTTTAGCTAGCTGGAATGCACTATGGTGCAGTAAGCACCTTTAGCACTGTGTAGCAGAAGCAAGCTGTTTGTACCTCAGGGCCGGGTCTGAAGTCTGACAGCTATACCTGCGGCCTTGGGACAGAAGCCATCAGAGGGAAGCAGGAGGCTTGTGCATCAAACAAGATGTAGCATACAATGGAGAAGCCAGCAACAGTGGTGGTCCTAGTGGCCTGTACAGGAGAGCAGCCAGCAGATGTCAAGGGGCCAGGTGAGCCTGCTGGGGAGGAGGGGGGTGAGGAGTCAGACCCTGGGTCCCCAAAGTTCATCCAGTACTTGGCACTGAGGGGCTGCATCTAGAGGCGTGTGTACTGAGAATGAGAGGCTGAAGCATTCCCAACCCGCACTCTCGCATGGGCCTTCACTGAGGATGAGGCTTTCTCTGAGTTCCTCTGGGAAAGGGGAACAAGACAAAGCTACCATGGTTCTCTAGGCTCCAGAAAATCATGCAAAAATGGGTAGCCCTAGAATAGGAATACTACAACCTCTACGTGCCAGCGGAGATGGACAAGATTGAGGAAAAGCACCAGGGCTGGTGTAACAAGGAAATCTTCAACTTTTGAATGTTCTCAAGCCCTACAGAATTGCTAGCTCCACCAAGTTCTGGAAAAGATTTCTAGACCATCAAGAGTATTTGCATTCTGGGGAGATTTATTTACAAGATGGGTTGTTATCCAGTGAGCAAAGATGAGGGCAATAATTTGGGGTTGTGACGGACGCATGGTTCAATTACCTGACCCCAAATTTTACACACAAAGTTGGGTATAACCCTTTTGACGGTAGCAACCCCCACAGCAAGCTGGCCATCATGAAAAAGAAAGGGACTGAACCGTTGCCGAAGGCAGGGGGCAACTTGGCTTCCAGTTAAGGGTGAGCCACATGGTGCTATCAGCTGGATTTAGAGGAGGAGTATCTCCCTCAGCTATACACAGGCTGAACATTTGTTCCTTTTTCTGACAGTTGCAGGAAATTTTTATTCTTTTCAGTTACTTCAGTTTGTTTGACTTTGAGTCCCCCAAAACCAGGACTTGCATGTACATAGAGACTTCATGTAATTATTGTTGTGACCTGGATAATTCCCTGGTTATTGCTGTTAGGCAGAATGCAATGTATATTAGTGTTTAGTTAGATTTGGAAGATTGACTATGGGGCAAGATCGTGGTTTGTGTAAAATTACTCTATTGACATGCATCTTTAGTGAGAGTGCAGGGCTTATTTAATGGGTCTTATGGTACTAGTTAAGTAGGATTCTGATATGGAGATGGAGGGTCATCCTTGTAGGGATGATGATTCATCCACGGACACTGTGGTTTGTTGAGCACTTGTTTAACTCTTTTTTCACATGGAATGTAATATGGAATGTAACATGTAATTACTGTTAAGCTGTTGATTTTCCCTCCTTTTGTCCCTTGTAAGTGTGATACTACTTCTGTTCAAGTTCTACATCAATAAACTTCAAAAAGGCATCCCCTAGACTGTTTTCTGATCTGGTATGCGTGAACTGTTTTCTGTGTGCCTGGCATCCTCTGCACTGCATTGGAAATCCAGTGGGCCCTTAGGGGGTAAGTGCTACATAGCAGCTAAATATATAGATCTCCTAGCAATATTCTTACTGGGCTACAGTTAGGTGGAGCACTAATGTTTCCACCTTTTACACACATGTTAAAATACTCATCTTGGGCCTGAAGATGAGTTAACCCCCCCTATAACGATCCTC
>BLSH010055112.1:1230219-1246877 GCA_018402905.1 Glandirana rugosa | reverse complement strand
CCCCCTCTATCAGTATCCCCACCCCTTCCCCAGTGCAGAACCCCTCTCAGTACCCCCCCCCCTTCCTTAGTGCAGACCCCCTCTATCAGTATCCACCCCCTCCCCAGGGCAGACTCCCTCCTCCTCTCTCCTCTGTCCACATGCATTACAATATTCAGACACAGCGTGCACTGCAGTGTCTCCCACGGACTCCCTCCTCCTCCTTTGTAGCTGTAAATAGAGAGGAGGAAGGGGGGTGCCGGCTTTGCTCGGCTGTGCTCAGTGAGTCTGAGGAGAGGTGCAGATGTGGGAGCGTGGCGGTGTTAGCTGTGCTGCTAGCTTCAGGTGTCACCCCTCTGACTGGTGTCCCCCGGGTGAGGCCCGCATCCCCCGCTCCCTCCTAGTGACGCCAGTGGGGTGACGTTGCCATAGAAATTCGTTTGAAGATTGGTTTGGGTATTTTACAAGGGGACTTAGCCAGGACATACAACAGTTTAGAAAAATAAATCCTATTAAGAATATTGACCCTGCCCATTTAGGTCCATCCACTGCCTAGTTTGAAGCTAAAACTGGGTTATCAATGGACACACTTTATGGGTAATAGATAAAGGTAATTGAACCTTAACACCCAAGTACCTAAATAGGGTTACAACGTGCAATTTAAATTCCATCTGGTCTAAAGGGAATACGCTAGATTTGTCCCAGTTCACCCAAAATCCAAGGGTAATTAACAAATGTAGTTATTTATTGTAGTAAAGAGTGTAAGGAGCCATGGGGATCAGCCAAGTAAACCAAGCTGATGTCAGCATAGAGAAATACGCTCCTCTATCGTACCAATGGGAAGACCTCTAATAGTGGAAGAATTACGGATACGAATAGCAAAAGGCTCTATCGACAGGGCAAATAAAAGGGGGAACAGGAGGCACCCCTGTCAAGTGCCTCTATGTATCGGGAAGGCATTAGTATTATTGGAGTTTACTCTACTCTAATTCTGGCTACAGGGTTAGCATAGAGGAGAGTTACCCAAGCTATCATATGGGGGCCAAAGCCATAAAGTTGCAGTATACAAAAAAGATGGGGCCATTCAACACTATCAAAGGCCTTACAGGTGTCCAGAGAAACAATAACATGAGTAGGATGACAATCATGGGGGTATTGCAAATTTTGAAATAATCTATGAACGTTCATTCTAGTGGAAGGACCGGGTATAAAACCACCTTGATCACCTTTCACCAAGATCGCAACCACCTTACTCAATCGATTTGCCTGTAATTTCACTGGAATCTTTATATAATTTAGGGAAATTGGCCTATAAGAGTCAAATTTAAGAGGATCCTTGTGAGGTTTCAAAGGAAGAACAATCAACGCTTCCTGCATAAAGGGAGGGGGAACGTGTCCAGTGCCTCATTGAATGTATGAAGACGAAAGGGACTCAGTAATTGTTTAAATGGAGCACACCATTCAGCCGGGATGCCATCAAGGCCTGGAGTTTTGTGAGCAGGTCATTGAGAAAGGGCAAGGACCATCTCCTTAATGGAAATAGGTGCATCCAATTCCGCACTTCTCCAAGAAGGGAGGGTTACCTCAGTCAAATACATTTATATATGTTTATCAATGTATTGAACCTTAGTAGCATAAAGGTCGGTATAAAAAGACAGTAAACCATCCAGAACCTCGTGAGGGGCAGCGCCAATCCACCCAGTAGATAATTGAATATGGGGAATGGACGTGGGGACGGATTCAGGCCTAGCTAAGTAAGCAAGTAAATGGTCAGCCTTGTTACCATGTGCAAAAGTTTTTTTTGGGTAATATAAAGCATCTTCTTTTTAAGTAAGGTCCAATAACCAGAGCTCATACTCTCTGCATTTATACAGCCATTCCTCTCGTGTGTACGATCAGAGAATAGGTACAAAGGAGCGCCCAATGTCCAGTAAAAAGTCCCTCCAGCCGATCTCAGTGCAGATACAAATGTCATAATAGACCAGAAACTTTTGAAAGACTCTGCAATCAGACATCAGCAGCTCTGAGGAAGGGGGAGTCCATGATCCCCCGAAACGCGTTGCCTTCACCACATTGTATTCACCATAACCAAAATAAAATCCTACCTACTTTTTACTGGACTTTGGGCGCTCCTTTGTACCTATTCTCTGATACAAACGTGGAAACAACCTTTCCAGGTGTAGCAGCCCAGGCCCCGCAAGAGGACCCACCACCTCATTTTAACCCAGCCAACTAGAGGCATCGGAAGTAGGCGCTCACCCGCAACTGTGTATGTACAGACTCTCAATCAAGGGAGTCAATCCAGCGCGGTCTTTTATCTGCAAACCCCATCTTGTGTGTGCGAGTCAGGGTTAGCAACATAGTCGCTTTCCGCTTGCAACAGAGCAGTTTCTAATTCATCGGTAGTAATAATCTTTGTATTTCTATTTTAGTAGATGGACGGGAGATGAGGAAAACCTCAGAGGATTGTTTCACTTTGTCTCCAGACGTAGAAGATGAGGACATCACACAGTATAGTCCAGGAGAAAACCCGGCTACATCAAATGTCCATCTGGCACCACACAGTGTAGATGGACCATCGTCTTCCTCTTATCCTGAGGAACCTCAGACTGTGAGGGACGGTGCCGTCCTTTCAACAGATAAGAGGTTTTCCTGTCCTGAGTGCGGGAAGTGTTTCCATTCTAGCTCTCGTCTTAATGTGCATAAAAGATGTCACACAGGGGAGAAGCCATATTCCTGCCTTGAGTGCGGGAAATGTTTTTCAAATAAGTCCCATTTTTCCAAACATAATAGATCTCACATGGAGAAGCTGTTTTCCTGTCCTGACTGCAGGAAATGTTTTGTATATAAATCAGATCTTGTCGCACATCAAAAGTATCACATGGGGGAGAAGCCGTATTCCTGTTCTGAGTGCGGGAAATCATTTGTACGAAAATCTGAACTTGTCAGACATCAGAGATCTCACACCGGGGAGAAGCCATTTTCCTGTCCTGAGTGTGGAAAATGTTTTTCAGATAAGTCGTATTATAATCGTCATTGGAGATTGCACACAGGTGAGAAACTTTATTCCTGTAATGAGTGCGGGAAATGTTTTACAACAAAGTATAAACTTCATAATCATCAAAGATCACACATAGGTGAGAAGCCGCATTCCTGTTCTGAGTGTGGGAAATCTTTTGTACAGAAATCTGAACTTGTCAGACATAAGGTATCTCACACAGGGGAGAAGCCATTTTCTTGTCCTGAGTGCGGAAAATGTTTTTCAAATAAGTCCAGTCTTTATCGTCATCGGGGATTGCACACAGGTGAGAAACTTTATTCCTGTAATGAGTGCGGGAAATGTTATACAATGAAGTACTATTTACATACTCATCAGAGATCACACACAGGTGAGAAGCCATATTCCTGTTCCGAGTGTGGGAAATCTTTTGTATACAAATCTGCACTTGTCATTCACCAGAGGATTCACACAAAGGAAAAGCCGTATTCCTGTTCTGAGTGCGGGAAATGTTTTTCACAGAAGCCCCATCTTTCCACACATCAGAGATCTCACACAGGGGAAAAGCCGTATTCCTGTCCTGAGTGTGGGAAATGTTTTTCAGATAAGTCACACCTTTCTTATCATCAGAAATTGCACACAGGTGAGAAACTTTATTCCTGTAATGAGTGCGGGAAATGTTTTACACGAAAAGCAGAACTTGTCACACATCAGAGATCTCACACGAAGGAAAAGCCATATTCCTGTCCTGAGTGCGGGAAATGTTATTCACAGTGGTCCCATCTTTCCAAACATAAGACATCTCACATGAGGAAGAAGCCACTTTCCTGTCCTGAGTGAGGGATTTGTTTCTCAGTGAAGTCCTGTCTTCCTGTACATCGGGGGTTCCACACAAACCTCGAGGTGTATTAGTGCCTTGAGTGCGGGAAATGTCTTCTATATGAATGTTGCTGGACATCACAGCTCTCATGTGGGCAAGAAGCACACTCTGACATAGGGACTTTAAATATGCTAAATGAGAACATACAACTGCAAAAATAGGTAAAGCTTCATATAGATTTTATTGTAGTTTAACAAATCCATAAAATATGTTGAAAACAGATCATTAAAAAGGACATAAGTACAAATTATAAACCCTTAGAGATCATGAATCGTCAGATGGTCTATGCGTTACGCGGGTTCTCCCGCTTCTTCAGGACCAAGCATGTAAGATACAAAAAGCATGTAAGATACAAAAAGCATGTAAGGATTGATCTTGGTCAGTGCCAGGGCAAAATGTGCACTCTGGGCTGTACTACGGGTACAAACATCGACTAACATACACGTATGTGGTATCACTACAAATGCCAGGAGGAGGAGAATTTATTTTGGGTCATTCTTCAATGGTAGGTTATTGTAGCAGCAAGAAATATACAGTTAAATAAACAAAAAAGTCCCCCCCCTTTCCCTTCTCAACCCAACTCCATTTAACCACTTCCGGACCGCCCACCAGTTTGCCGTTGAATAATGTTGTTATGGTAGCAGATAGCTACCATAGCCCCGGTATCATTTTAAACAACAGGCGGTCCTCTTTCATATAAGAGTGGTCTCTGCAGCGGATTCGCCGCAAGATCATTTTTATCGGGGGTGGGAGAGGTGCCCTCTTCCGTCACTTTCCCGTCTCCGTGGCTTACTGGACCCGCTGGTAATGTCAGATGATCGGGTCCTCTCCACTCAGAGTATGGATGCCAAGAGAGCGGAAGATGCCGTCCATTCGGCTCCATAGCATTGAAGGGCGGAAGCGACGTCAAACGTCACTTCTACTCATAGCTCTTAAAGGAGAATTTTTTTTTTTTTGCAAATGACATTTCATTTTTTTTTTTTTTTTTTATTTTAATCGCATTCTAGTGTAAATATGAGATTTGAGGTCTTTTTGACCCCAGATCTCACATTTAAGAGGTCATGGCATGCTTTTTTTTTCATTCATTACATTCCTTGTAATAGGAATAAAACTGACCCAATTTTTTTTTTTTTTTAAATGGACGGTGTACAAATAAAAAGTAAAATAAATTATAGAAAAAAAAATTTAAAATGCCCCGCCCTGCCCCGCCCCACCGAGCTCGAGTGCAGAAGCGAACACATACGGAAGTTGCGCCCGCATATGAAAACGGTGTTCAAACCTCACATGTGAGATATCGCTGCGATTGTTAGATCGAGACCAGTAATTTTAGCACTAAAGCTCCCCTGTAACTCTAAACTGGTAACCTGTAGAAATTTTTAAACATCGCCAATGGAGATTTTTAAGTGCCAAAGTTTGTTGCCATTCCACAAGCGGGCGCAATTTTGAAGCATGACATGTTGGGTAACAATTTACTCGGCGTAACATTATCTTTCTCAATATAGAAACAATTGGCCTAAATGTACTGTTGTCTTATTTTTTAATTAAAAAAAGTGAACTTTTTCCAAAAAAATCTTGCTTGTAAGATCGCTGCGCAAATACGGTGTGACATAAAGTATTGCATCGACCGCCGTTTTATTCTCTAGCGTGTTAGAAAAAATATATATATAATGTTCTTGAACACTTACTCAAAATCATCCATGTGTGCTGCTCCTTTCCACCCCCTTTTTTTGGTTTATCTCAGATTGTGTGCTATCACCGATAGAGATGTAATTACTTGTTCCTATACTAAGAAGGGCCAATTTGAACTCATATGCTGTTCCACTAATGGTTTCTGAACTTTACTACATGACTAATGTTTATACTTTCTGTATATTCTATTTTTATTCGAATAAAAATTAGTTTGTAAAGAAAAAAAACAATTTTTTTTTTACTATTTTGATAATATAAAAAAATCAGGAGATATCCATTACCATTTACCATCAAATGAAAGCCCAGTTTGTCCTGAAAAAAAACAAAGTATAATTCACCTGGATGCACAAAGTAGTTGTGGTGATATGTACTGTTTTACTAACACATGTCAAAATTGCAAAATTGGGCTTAGACGTATAGATTTGTTTTACCCTTAGGCACAAAGGGGTTAAAAAAAATAGTTAAACGAATGTGACCAGCATTCGCCCAGCTGTGACAAATATTGGTCATTTTTTATTTCATACAGTGATTTCCTGTGATCTTTGGCTCCATCTGTGGACATAATGCGCTATTGCTCTAATTTTCCTGATGAAGGTTCAGGAAAAATACATCATGGCTTGAAGGACTCAAAGATCATAGGAAATCACTGTGCTAATTAAATTATGGCTAGAACCCCCACGCTGCCAGAGTTCTGCCATCCCTGCTGTCTGCTGGATTTAAATTTTGCTGCCCAGATTGTTGCCCCTGTGTGCTGGATTTAGCCCTTGCTGCCCAGATATTTGCCCCTGTGTGCTGGACTTAATCCCCTCTGCCCTTTGAGCTGTACTAAACCCTTGCCTGTTCTGATCTCTGCTCAGTCTGCTGGATTTAACCCTTGCTACATCCTACCCTACTCTGCCCAGACCCCTGCCCTGTGTGCTGGACTTGCCCATGCCATGCCATACCCTACCCTGTACATATCCCTGCCCTGTGTGCTGAACTCCCCTTGTACGCCCTGATTGGTGCCTTGTGAGTTGGACTTAACTCCTTCTGCCCAGACTTTTGCTCCGTGTGCTGAACTTACCCACTCTAAGCGGATCTTTGCCACTGTGTGCTAGATTTGCCTGCGCCGTGCCCTGATCAGATCCCTGACCTGTGTGCTGTACTTAACCTTCTCTGCCTGGACTTTTGCCCTTGTGTGCTGGACTTACCCGTTCTGCCCAGATCTATGCACCTGTGTGCTGAATTTGACAGTGCCATTGCCATACGCTGCCCTGCCCATATACCTGCCCTGTGTGCTGGACTTGGCCCTGCTATGCTATACTCTGGTCTGTACCGTACATGGCCTATCTGTGTGGTTTTGCATTGCTTTCCGGTGGACTATTTTGTTGTACTGAGTCTTGTTACCCCTGTCCTCCCGGTCCCCAATAAACGCCTGCACTTTGGGTTTCATGTGATCTGCCTCCATGTGCTCTCTCTCTCAGCGCTTTTAGCTCTCTACAACTGGTCTGCAGCAGTGAGACCAGAGCACTTGAGATGGCTGTTGAGAGTCTGAACGCCATGGACACTGATGCCCCGAAATACCGCCATTGGATGGCAGGCAGCCTATAAGAAAGGGCCAAAGCATTAGGCCTCAATTACAGGCTCAGACATGGGCCAAACAATTTCTAGGGAAGACAGACCAGAACTTCCCGGTACAAGCAGTAAGAGCCTTTGGGTCATATGGTGCGAACGAGAGATGGCAATTCTGGGGGAGGATGTCACCATAAAAAGGAAACTTGCAGCCATTGAGAAGGCACAAAAAAAGACAACAGGAGTGGAAGGCTGCAAAGAATCAAGCAACAACCCCTGTGCCAGCCTCTGCCATATGGTGAAGGTAATCCTGAGGTGAACAGGAAAATATTGTAGGGCACTCTAGATAACAGAACTGACCAGAATCAATGTCCGCAATAGAGATGGAATACAATACAGGCAAGGTGGTGTCTTCAAACACTTGGGCAGCACTCAATGAGGGAAGCAATCTCTGGTAAGGATAAACAAACAAAAAAGGTGCCTCTAAGTGCCACAATAAAATACCTTAATAGCCCAAAAGGATTAAAAACACTTACAAGACATTCAATGAAAATAGGTTCATCATGGTAAGTTCGTAGGGATGGGTTTTGGTCCCCTTCCGTTGATGTCATTTCCGGGTCCTGCACTTCCTGCTGATCCCGGCAGCACAGCTGATTTTTTTGGCGCTTCCTTCTACTGGGATCCCCTACTGGACCACACCTCCGGGACCTCCATAACTCGGACCACCATCGCTACAAACTTACCATGATGAGCCTATTTTCATCTAATGTCTTGTAAGTGTTTTTAATCCTTTTGGGCTAAAGTCTTTAATTGCTGCACTTGGAGGCGCCTTTTTTGTTTGTCATAAGGGAGGACAAAAATGTGTAGCTGTTGACATTTAATAAACACACACTCACCTGTCCCACGGTCCAGCAATGCAGCCACCCGAAGCTTTGGTTCTCTCCCCCCTCTCTCCACGGCGCTAGCATCACTAGTGTGGGCACCCCCGGCTGTGACAGCTTGCGGCTTCACAGCCAGGTGCGCACTGCACATGTCCTGAATGGCCAGGCAATCGTCTGGGACCTGTGACGTAGCCCAGAAGATTGCAGGGAGGGAGGAGGAGAGGAGAACTTCTGCTCTAAGCGCTGCAGCACTCCAAGGGAAAGTGGACCTGGGTACCTGTCAAAACTAGGTACAAAAAAAAATGACATCCCAAATGTGGCATGTCAGGGGGTCAGGAGTCCTTAAAGTGGAATTTCCACTTTTGGGTGGAACTCCACTTTAAGCCCTACGAAGAATATACCGGAGATGTTGAGGGGTTCTGTCAGGACTTTGACCATCAATGCAAGCTGTTGGAAGACCTGCACACAGACTGGACCCACTATGTGACAAGGCTGCTGGACAGAGGCGCCGCCGAGGCTTACTATATGATGGAGCCTATAAAGAAACTGAGCTATGGGGATATAAAAAGGGCAGTACTGGATTTTTACACAGTGTTACCGGACTCCTGTTGGGCCAAGTTCCGGACTTTCCATTGCTTCCCTTCAAAATGTTTGCACAGAAGATGTCCTTAGCGTGTCACTGATGGCTGAAAGGGGAGAAAGGGACCCCCTGATGAGATCAAGTGATTCTGAAGAAGCAGTTTTTCTTTAAGTGCCCCCCCCCAAGCTCCAACACTGGGTGCCTGAACAGAAACCCACTACCCTAAAGAAAGCTGCAGCCTTAGGGGACAAGGCCCTCATGATTAACCAACAGTGGAAGAAGCCATTCACCAGTCCTGTGCCTGGGCCCTATTTGCCTCCCAACTGCCAGATGAGCCCCCAGGCAGCGCCGTTCCCTTAGCCTACGCTCCCCACAATCCCTGAGCCCGCCCAGTTGTGTGACATTAGCAAATTAATATTCGCTAATGTGTTCCTGCTCCTCCTGGCCAGGAAGCGAGTCACGCTTGGCCAGGGAGTCTTAGGACCCACTTACTCTTCAGCCAGGGAAAAGTAATGTCTGTTCGGCCGGGGGAAGAGAAAAAAAGGCCCCGGCTCTTTCCTCGGTAAGCTAGAGCGAGGAGCAGCAGGTGGAGGGACAGCAACAGCCTCTTTAAGCTTCCAGGATTGCTACCCCGGATTCAGCATCACCTCATCATCGGCCTCCTAAGGTAAGGCCACTGATCACCGCCTTTCCGTCCATCTCCTGCGCCCAGGGGGTGGGGCGGTACTGCGAGTGAGGAGGCCAGGTTTGTTTGCCGCCCCCCCCAAAATATTGAGTACCAGCCGCAACTGCTCCCGGGGTCTTTGGACGGCAACCAGTCCCTACTTCCACCCTCCAAGAAAAACACATGCAAGAGGTGACTGTGGGTGGACAGAAGGCTGTCAGGTTCTAGGATTCCATGGCGTTCCATACTATTGTGGACCCACAAGTTGTACGCCCTGATGCTCTCCAGCCTGGCCCAGGTATAGTGATACAATTAGCTGGGGGCATGTTTTGCTTGCGTTTATCTAGCAAGGTTACTTGCGGTAAAACCAAGGAAGCTTAGACTTCTGTAGTGTATCAATGCTTTACTAAACAGAAAATTTACACAAACAACTGTAGGATACACAATACAACACAACACAACTTGATCAGTCCAACTCAAAATGGCTCCAAAGATCTCCAGCTTCTAGCAGCCATGTGTTGCTCTTTCGTCTTCTCAAACACAACTCTTGTCCGAACACATGTTTCTTTCAAATGACCCCAAGCCCCTCCACCAACTTCCAGTATCAATGGGGGGGGGGGGAGCCTGGCTTCCCCTGAAAACATGTAGTCTAAAAATATAACTCCATATTATATGCTATAAAATCAGAACAAAAAAAATCATGGCAACACAAGGCACCAAGATCTTCATCCCTCTGGCTACTGTCAACTTAGACTATGGATTGGGTCCTAAATGCTGCAATGTGGGGGTGATGGGAGGCTTACCTGCGGATGTACTTCTCAGAAATGATGTGAGCGACTTCCAGTGCCACTTTGTTGGAGCCATCACGTGAAGTCAAGCCCACCAGGAGGGACCAGCACTCCCAGCATGGCAATGAAATTCCATTGCCTGTGGTGAGTGATTCATCCTCAAATTCTGCCACTAGTGGGGTAACCTGGAAGCAGGCCAAGTTTAAAGAAGACTTAGCCACCAATCCTACTCTGACCAGCTTCTGGGTTACTAGGGTAGGGCTGACTGGTCCCGGAGAGGGCATAAGTATAATGCAGGAAGATGGGTGCTGCACCAAATTCAACTGATTACTGAGGTACTCTGCCCTGTTCTGGATTTAACCCTTTCTGCCCTGATCTTTGCCCCTGTGCTGGACTTAACCCCCTCTGCCCTGTGAGCTGTACTTGCCTGTCTGGATCTCTGTCGGGTCTGCTGCATTTAACCCTTGCTAGGTCCTACCCTGGTCCGCCAAGACCCCTGCCCTGTGTGCATGACTCAACTCCTGTTTGCCCAGATCATTGCCCTATGAGTTGCACTTAAAGCAGAGTTCCACCCAAAAGCGGAACTTCTGCTTATTTACCCCCCCCCCGTGCCACATTTGGCACCTTTCAGAGAGAAGGGAGGAACGGGAACCTGTTTTTGACAGGCCCCCCCTTCCCCACAGGGCCATGGCACCATCTCTCAGAAGTTTGGCCCCCTCCTCCTTCCTCCACTGCCGAGCCATTTAGAAAGCGCAATGAGCTTTGTGCATGCGCAGTAGGGGGCCATTCGTGAAGCCAAAAGGCTTCACTGCCAGTTTCCCTTAGTGGCAATGGCGGCAGCAGCACTTGACAGCTGATCTGAAGATAAGCTGGGGTGCTGACATTGTGGACTCCGTGGACAGGTAAGTGTCCATATATTAAAAGTCAGCAGCTAAACAAAGGAAGAGATGGGATAGCGGTGACATCATTGTCCAAATATGTTCAGTGTTCATATTTGAGCACTGATTTCAGTGCTATCTTCTCCCCATTGCTTACAGCTCAATGCTACCATGTATGGTGAATATACATATGATCAAATATGACTGTGCATTTGTTATATATCTAATTACATTAATTGCTTTGCATGCGTTTAAATCAAATATTATGCTTTTGATCAAAACATATAGTATTGCATCCTTAACCAAATCCTCTGTGACTCAAGGCTGGTCACAGGCAATATCATGTGCGTGTCTCAATAAAATCTCTGCGAAAATAAAATGTTCAACTTGTAAGTCCAAAACCGTGATAATATATTCTCGTTCAGTCTTCAATCATTCTAGTGCCTCTTTCTTGTGTTGTGATTATACCATCCTTTCTCAGTTTACAGGTGCTATTGTGACAGATATAGATGAACTTGTGACTTTTTCTTACCTGTGTCTCCTATAAGTGCTCTAGCCTCTCACCTGAGTGTGCTAGGGCTTTTGCACGTAAATGTTTCTTTGGTGGGGAGTTGTGGTACCGATCTCTCACCACTAGGGGTCACCCTATGCTCCTATGGAGCCCTCTTGCTTCATTAGTTCCTCCACATCTCTCCAGTTTAAATGATAGCATGCATGGAAAAGGGTATAATAATCCTCGTAGTGTAATATTGTATGGTAAAAACTTTTATTTAAAAAAATATACTGTGTACGCTTACATTTAAAAGCCCCCTATGGGCACTGCTCCACAAGTTGCGAGCTCTTCTGTTTGGAACATCACTTCCGCTCACGCCCTAAGCGTTACGTCACGCATCACGTGACTTCTTCAATGGGGATAGCTATCGTTCCAAACAGATGAGCTCGCAGCTCGTGGAGCAGTGGCATATATTTGATGCCAGCAGTCTCCCACTGATGGTAATGGTCAAGTTTGTAAGTTTCCTCATAAGATCTATTCCGCCAGATAGGTGTACTGGTAAGAAAACCCGTAAGCCCTACTCGTCTTTTGACCGTATCCCATCATATTTTAAGTAGGCGAATCGTGGGGCATTGTGATGGAGCATCAGGAAATCCATGGATGTGAATCACGAATACGGGGATGCAGGCTCGGTAAGTAAGTTCTTAGAGGGATCCTGTACTGCACCCGTGTCCCAACCCGTAAAATGCTGCAACTGGGCGACGAGGAAGTAGGTTTGTATATGGGGTACAACCAACCCTCCCTGATCCTTGGGGTATTGTAAGGTAGTTAAAGAGGAAATAAACCCAGATTGGGTTTACTTCCTCAATAGTCTCATGTAAATTAGAAGCATAATGGGCTACTATGCATCGCATAGTAGCCCATTATGTGCCACTTGCCTGCATTGGAAGCCCGCAAAGTCCAACGATGTCCCTGCTCCAGGCCGCATCCATCTTCTGCCCCTCTTCCTTCCGGGGCCGCGATCTCCAGCGCTGTGACTGGCCGGAGTCACGTGATGTCACTCCCACGCATGCACGCGGGAGCCACCAGTCACGGCACGGTCGCAGTGGAGTAACGGCACATGACAGTGCACTGCATATCTCCTGAACCATACAGGTTTAGGAGATATGCAGGGCACCTACAGGTAAGCCTTATTATAGGCTTACCTGTAGGTTAAAATCATTGTCACAAGTTGACAACCACTTTAACTTTATGTGTGCAACTTTTTTTCTGCCTTATAAGTGCTCTAAAGTGGGAGTCAATGCGCTGGAACCAGTGGGTAGGGACCCGTATCGGGGAGTTATGGAGTATATATAATAGCTGGGGCACCCAGATCATTTTAATCAAGTTTGCACGACCCGCTACAGTCAGAGGTAATTTGCACCAGGCTTCACCTTTATATTTAAACGTTTGCAGTAGTGGCTTTAAATTTAAGGCTAAGTAGTCCGAGGGGTCCTGTGTTACCACAACTCCCAGATATTTAAAAGAAGTTACCACCTGTATCCCACTGGCACACTCAGGTAATGGCGCTGGTAATGTGTCGAGGGGCAACAGTATGGATTTATGCCAATTAATAGCAAAGCCCGAGTACTGCCCGAATTGCTCAATGATCTGCATGGCTGCTGTCAGGGAACCCGCGGTGTCTCCCAAATACAGAAGGGTGTCATCAGCATAAAGGGAAATCTTGCCATCCCCATGTTTTCGCCTGAATCCCACTATGTCCCCGGACCCCCTGATCATTGCTGCCAAAAGTTCCAGCGCTAGGGCAAAAAGCAGGGGCGACAAAGGGCACCCCTGCCTAGTGCCCCTAAGCAATGGGAAAGTCTCCGATAAAGAGTCATTAATCTTAACTCTCACCGCTGGCTCAGTGTATAGGAGTTTTATCCAGGCCAGAAATACGTCACCCAGTCCATATCTGTCCAGGGTCGCCTAAAGATAGTTCCACTCGACGCTGTTGAACGCCTTGGCAGCGTCTAGTGAAAGGATCGCCCTGTTACCCGGATTTTCCACCGGAATCTGAATATTTAAAAATAGTCTGACCATCACCTTTACGTACTGTGAGTTGTGGCTATAGTAATTGTAGCACCCTCTGGTGTGCTACTAGAGTGAGCGCAGGAAAATTTATGTTTTGGCTCATGCTTAAAGCGGAGTTCCACCCAATAGTGGAACTTCCGCTGGTTGGACTCCTGCCCCCCCCCTCAGGTGTCACATTTGGCACCTTTCGGGGGGAGGGGGAAGAGGACACCTGTCTTTAGACAGGTGTCTTTTTCCACACATCCAGGAGCTCTGGCCGAAGTCTGCAGCCTGGCTCCCTCTTCCCTGCTCGCTCTGCTACTAGCCGCCTGGCCAATAGCAGAGCCCAGCGGAGCCTCGCGCATGCGCAGTAAGGTGCCCGGCGTGAAGCTGTAGTGCTACATGTCCGGGTTCCCTTACCTGCAATGGACACGGCTGCTCCCGACCCCCAATTCGAAGATTGACGGCAGGTGCCAACATCCCTGGACTCCAGCACAGGTAAGTGTCCTATTATTAAAAGTCAGCAGCTACTGTATGTGTAGCTGCTGACTTTTAATTTTTTTTTTCCCTGGTGAAACTTGAGTCTTAATTGGGTCATGGGTTTACTTTAGGTCAAGGCTGGATGTCTCATACAGGCAGGTCTCTGGCGCCTTCCCCTGTGTCTGGAAGCTTGGAGAAACTTCTAGAAGCTGGAGGGCGGAGACCAGGAGGGTTAATCTGCATACTTAAGGGAGCTCAGCCAATACCCAGGCGGTGGGTCTGGCATCGTGTCTGAGCCAGCCCTTTAAATATGGATGAGTCATGCTGATTGTGGAGTTGGGTGGAAAATGGAGGTGGAGTGATGAGAAGACTGTCGGTGAAGGGCTCTGCCTCAGGCTGACTTGGGAGGATCCTGACAGTAGAGCAGGTTGAAAGAAATCTTTCCTAAGTGGCAGGGGGAGCAAGGAGGACAGTGTGAATACATAAGCACAGTCAGGGATTTACACAGTGAGAGACTGTCACATGTAGCAGGTCTCTCTAGAAGGCAGCGTTTGTGATTTAATCTTTCATTAACCTTGCCCTGGGAGATCTCTGGAGCAGTCAGGCATGCCGCTGAAGAAGGAGCCAGGCAGACTAGTGAAGAAGGAGACAGGTGGGCTGGCATTTCCTGTGGTTAGTAGAACTGGGACCAGTGTCTACAGGGGCGTTGAAGGTACTCCGGAATGCAGTCTACAACACTTTGTGCTACTTTCTAAAGGACTGAGACTTCCTAGTCCTCAAGGTGTTTTTTGCATCTTTGCTACTTAACCACTTCAGCCCTGGAAGGATTTCCCCCTTTATGACCAGAGCACTTTTTGCGATTCGGCACTGCATCACTTTAACTGACAATTGCGCGCTCGTGCGATGTTGTACCCAAAGGAAATTGATGTCCTTTTTTTTTTACCCACAAATAGAGCTTTCTTTTGGTGGTATTTGATCACCTCTGTGTCACTTCTGATCAGTGCTATAAACAAAGAGTGACAATTTTGAAAAAAAAAACAATATTTCCTGCTTTTTACTAAAATACATATACAAAAACAAATAATAAAAAAAAAAAACAAATGTATTTACCAGCTGTGGCCGATATATATTCTTCCTCATATTTTTGGTAAAAAAAAATTCGCAACCGGCGTATGTTTTGGATACAAAAACTTTTGCGCAAATGGATTGGGTGAGCTGCACACACTGCATATGACCAAAATGCCAAAACTAATAAAAGAGCAGAAAGTGTGGCGCTAAAATGAAAAGGTGTGACTAATAGTACATCATGCACAATAGTCAATCAAGCATAAATCAAGGAAAGTTCATTCACAGTCCATGGTATATTCAAAATAGGTAGTTGAGATCATGAGCCAAGGAATCACAAAGGATTCAAAACTATAAATGCAGCAAGTCTTCAATAATCAATAAAGTCAACTCCAGGTGGGTTATCAATAATAAATTGAAGTGAAAAAGGCAAAGGAATTCCTCAAGGAATACAATATACTGAAGGAGTGCTTCAAACTATAACCAATGTTGGTGGGTAAAAATATATGTATCGTGGCTCCTTACCCGAAATGTTGGACTCACACGGTCATACGGCCGGCAAGTCAACTGCGCTTGTGTTGTATTCCCTCCACACGGATCTGGAATGTTCTCCACTGGAGTTCCTGGATGAAGGTTGGTGCCTTCCTGTTGGCCAGGTGATGGATTCAACCAGCTTTACCTTCTCCTGTTGCATTGACCAGGATACTCATATAGACACGTGGAGGGAAACAGAAAACGCTCCACTTGGTGCAGATAAAATCACCACTGGTTTATTGTGGATAAAAAGCCGGCAATAAAAACAAAACAGACAGTCCTTGCAATAATGGTTAAAAACACTGCGATGGGCACACGGTCCTCTACCCGGCGTATATTGATTGGTTTGCGTAAAAGTTGCCGTGCTTACAAACCATGAGAATTCATTTATGGGTTTTTTTATTTTTTACTAGTAATGGCAGCGATCTGCGATTTTTAGGAGTTGATTGCTAGACACTGTGAGAGACTATGAGAAAGCTGATTGGAGGAAAGGCACACACCCCCTTCCCACACATGCAGAGCCATGTCTGTGTTTTGTTTAGCAGCCTGCTAATCTATTTTTAGCAACCTCCTTTGACTCTAAATTCTCTGTCTCGTCTCCCAGAACGTGTGAGAACTTATCAGGCTGATAACAGAGCTACTGAGGAAGAGACAGCTATGGAACATAGCTATTTGAAGAGAGCTAAGAAAGCACTACAGACAGATGTGTCAAACTCAAATGCCATGAATCGGGTTTACATCCACTTTAACCACAACAGTACCTGGCACGAAAACCCCCTTCCTGTCCAGGCCATTTTTCAGCTTTCAGCGCTATCACACTTTGAATGACAATTCCATGACAACACCAATTTCACCTACATTTGGGCTAAGTACCGTAAACTCAAACTGTGTAGACAGACATCACGAAAGAATCGAGAGAAGTTTATCGATACAAGGTATCGACAGAGAAGGAGTCATCGAGACAATAGTCGGACTATTCAAGAGTGTGCAAGACCCTCTGCTCTGTCTCTTAAATCTCAGTTTCCTCCAACGATTTTTATCTAATCGTCCGACGATTTGTTTTGTGTCTGTACCGAGACGTACACACCCTTCCCCCACACACGGAAAGGAGGTTAGTCGAAAGAGTATCAGAGAGTGTCACAGATC
>BLSH010055112.1:1110943-1122317 GCA_018402905.1 Glandirana rugosa | reverse complement strand
CCCCCCCCCCCCCCCCCCGTCATGTCCGTCCTCTTCCTCCATAGTCACTGTGATGTGTTTTATCCACCTTATTAATCCCTTTTTTTATATATGTAGTCGCAGGACACTGCAGAGACAGTGAGGCTCAGCCTTCAGTCCTGGAATTCCTGTTTATTATGCTCCTTTATACTATAGTCCTATTATACAAGATTTTGATGTTCTTTGATACTCATGCCCACCATTGAGGGAAAACTCCTATAGATGGCAACAAACAGCACTAAGATAATGTAAGTTGGTCAACTTTGGGACCTTTATACATTGTAGTGTGGCTTCAATCTTAGCATGTATTATAGCTTTGGAAACTCTGCACACAACAACTTTTAAAAATACAAACACTCATGCCTGGACTGGCTATATGGGCTGCTCTTTGAGCCCGTGTCACTCATCTGGCCTCTCCGCGGCCAGTTCATTTCAGCCGTTGGGCCGGATGGCCGAAAACTGCAGGTCAGCTGACCTGAGATCATTAAGAGGGAGGAGCTAGAGGAGACGACTGACCAGAGGGAAAGTGGTTGCGGATTCCCATCCACATGGATAGGAGGAGCGGGCATATAGAAAAATCAATCTCTGTATTTTCCTCCTGAAGCCTCCAAGTATTCAGAGGCTGCAGGAGAAAAATGGAGAGATTGATTATTCTAGATGCAGCAGCCCCACCGTTCCTTTCTGCTGCCCCCCTATGCTTTCAGCCCCCACCCCTGTGCTCTCAGCCCCCCCCCCCCATGCTCTCCCCCCTCTCTGCTGTTCAGCTCTCCAGTCTCTCCTATGCTCGTCGCCCCCCCCATGCTGTCCTGGTCCCACCGTGCTTTCCAGCTCCCCCTGTGCTCTCTGGCCTCCCGTGCTCTTTCCTGGCCCCCCTCACCTCCATCAGGATGGAGAGTGGGGAAGGGGCCAGTAAATATGTCATGGACTGCTCAGTCTAAAATGCCCAGGCCTATTTCTGTATCAGGGCCTGCAAACACTAGAGGGAAGCAGCTCCCTACACATGTGTCTATCCCTACTGGAGGCGGCACCCTATTAACGACTTACATCCCCATCCTAATATTACACAACCAATACAATTCTCTCTCTACAGAGACCCGCGTAGATCACATGACCACATCAATGAGGATGGAGGAGGAATGCGGTCACATGACTAAGAGGATACTAAACCTCACCTTGGAGATCATCTTCCTGCTGACCGGAGAGGTGAGGAGGATTCTGGGAGGTCACATGACATCACTCCTATCTCTATTAATAAAACACAGACCTGACCAGAGAGGTGAGGAGGATTCTGGAATTCTAACATGACAGTCCTATTGGTTTCCCAATACAGAGGTTTCCTATTCCGAAGTCTGGAGACCATATGACCATCACAGTGCCTCCATGTGACTCCCTAAAACTTGAGAGACACAACATGCAAAAGATTCAAGAAGTCACCAAGAAGATGATGGAGCTGCTGACAGGAGAGGTGAGCGGTGCTGGCAATTATGGGACATTATCCAGTACATTATCTGTATTATTAAAATTTCTGTCATTTTTTAATTTTATATTCAGAGTGGAGACCTGAGAGATTCTAAAGTTCAGGTTAAAGAAGAAATAAAAGAGGAGGATAATGAGGATGGGGTGACGGAGGAATCCATAATTCTAATAGGAGTCAAAGATCTGTACCAGGACACCATGGTGGAGTCATCCAGCTACAGGAAACCCCCAGAGAGATGTCCCCGTCCTCTGTATTCCCGGGGTTCCACACTGAAAGATCACAACATCCCTCACCATTACAAGGTTGTTGAAAGGGAACATTTGGAATATGGACTCATGATGAATTCATATGTGGATTTTTTTTATATGATGTCACAATGTTAAAGCTTATGTTTTACAAATGATATTGGTATTCTCTCTATTTCATGGTTTAGGGTGAAGATCTGATAGATATAAAAGTTGAGATAAAGGCAGAAGAAGAAGAGAGGTATGTGAGGGATGATCAGCAGTCTATGGAGGAGGATGGAATAACGGGGACATTTATAGAGGAGGAAACTCCTACAGAGGTCAGCACAGGTGGGTCATTAACACTAAATACATTCCTCCACCCATACTGCTCACTGATTGGTCCAGAGTAGGGCGGGGACTGGGTGATATCAACCTGTAATACCCTGGTCAATTTCCTGAGCTGTGTTCCCCATCCTGTATTCCTGTATTTCTCTCAGATAATCTTCCTTCTCTGTGCTGCAGACACAATTTATGTATCTAGACTGGATTTATGGAGATTCTGGGGTTCAGCTGGCAGGGAAATGTTGATTTTCATCATGTTCATTGCTCGACCCAGGCACCTAGGGTATGTGTCTTGGGTCTTCTTCCCCATGCCCAGGTCTAGAAAGATCTCTTAAAGAACAATTCTCCCAGGATTACTTGCTCTGTTGTCTGCTGGCTGTGCCTGGTGGAGGGATATTTCTGTATAGTCTCAGACCCAAGTCACTGAGCGCAGTCTCAGGAGATGGGAGGCAGCGGTGTGGGACCTCTGCAACTTGTCTCAGTTAACCACTTCAGCTCCAAAAGGATTACCCCCTTCACGTCCAGGCCATTTTTTGTGATACGGCACTGCATTACTTTAACTGACAATTGCGTGTTCTTTGCGACACTGTACCCAAATAAAATGTGCGTCCTTTTTTCCTAGAGATTTCTTTTGGTGGTATTTGATCACCTCTGTGGTTTTTATTTTTTGCGCTACAAACAAAAAAGACAGATAATTTTGAAATTGTTTTTATAAAACATTTTTTTTACTTTCTGTTATAAAACACCTCAATAAAAATGTAAAAAAATCTAATTTCTTCATCAATTTAGCCCAATATGTATTCTGCTACATATTTTTGATTTAAAAAATCCCCGTATATTGATTGGTTTGGCAAACTATGGAATATACAGTATATGTGGAATTTTTATTTTATTTTTTTTTACTAGTAATGGCGGCGATCAGCAAACCGGACAATAACATTTCTGACACTTTTTTGACGACCCGTGACGCTAATACAGTAATCAGTGCTAAAGTATATGCACTGTCACTGTACTAATGACATTGACTGGGAAGGGGTTAACATCAGGACCATCAAAGGGTTAAAAGGGAGTGCTTCTTGCTAACTGTGGGGGAGGTGCTTGTACTATGGGAAGGCAGAGATCCCTGTTCCTGCTTAGCAGAAACACAGGATCACAAACTCCCCTACTGACAGAAGATGATCTGCCTTGTTTACGTAGGCAGACCGCTGTTCTGCTTCCCTCTCGAATGATCGGCAGGTCCAGACCTGCTGATTGGCTCCCGCTGTGTCCAATCACGGCTGGAGCGGGTCGCCGGCGGCCCCAGACCCGAAAGTGCAGGATCACGTACAGGAGAGCCGCCTTGCCACCGTATATTTACTGCGTATGGTCCAAAAGCGGTTACGTAAAAATGTAGACTACTGATGATTACTGAAAATCAATATTACACATCCTGACCATTACACCATATGATTTATGTTGCACATTATGTAGTCTTACGCCTGCAGTGTTCTCCAAACTGCCGCCCTTTTCTTGCTTTTGTCTGGCCCTTTGGGGCACTGTTTCATCCACTGACACCAATGATGGGGCACAATTCTTCCCAATGAAACTAATTGTGGAATACAATTTCTACAAATAACAACAATCATGGGCACAATTTTTACCAATGATGGGGTACAGTTCCACCCAATGACACCAACAATTGGGCCCAATGACACCAATGATGGGGCACAGTTCCTCCCAGTGACACCTCCCAAACATTTATCTTCTCCCCAGCCACCTTCCAGGACCTCCCTCGCAGGGTTTGGCTGAAGTGAGATAAATATTCATAACCCCGTAGTTAGCCTTCCTAATCTTTTTCTGGAAGATTCTTCCAGATGCAGGCATGAGCAATCAACCACCAGACTTGGAGTGATCAGAGCAGATTTAGAAAATAGATTGCTGCTCCACTGAGTGCAGAAGAGCTCAAACTAAATCTATCCAGCCTAGGGAAGGTTAATACATGTACATTGCATACTTCTGATACTATATAGTCTTATCTATAGTGTCTTGTACAATAAGTTGCGTTACATACTCCTGACCCATACACTATATACTCTATATTGTACATTACATAATTCTGATACTATATAGTCCTATTTGTTGGATCATATACAATATGTTGTACATTTTATAGTCCTGACTTCTGCTCTCTACCCTCTACCCACTGCTATATATAAACATAATATGTATTCTGCTTTATTACACCCATTTTCTGCCAGCTGGACATTTTATATCTGATCATTTGATTGAAGCACAGACTTTTACATGGTGATAATAATGTGATAACATCCTCAAACTTTGGAACTTTAAACAGAAAGTGATAATGAGGGAGGAGCCAATAATCCAATGATGGTGGACTTCAGGATCAGTCCAGTCTTCATCTTGGTTGTTCTTCCTCCATCCTCACTCTCTGACATCTGGTGGAGCTCAGCCCCGCTGTTATTCATGACTAAATCATGGACTAAATAAGGAAGCGCAGTACTTCTTGTGTTGGGAAGATGACAATAAGTGATAGAGGGGGTGGGGATACTCTTCCTATAATCTCCTCATCACTGTACTCCTATAAAAGACAGTTCTCCTTGTTTCCTCACTCTCTGACTAAGGTCCATGAATAAAGAAATGAATTGGTAGGAGATCAGAGGAGCCATTTACTCGTTACCTTGAGGGGGGAATTGTAAGATCCTCAGAGACAAAGCTGCCTGATGTGGGCGGAGTCCTGGTTTAGGGGAACCAATCAGCTCATGTCTAGTAATAATCTTTTTATTTCTATTTTAGTAGATGGACGGGAGATGAGGAAAACCTCAGAGGATTGTCTCACTTTGTCTCCAGACTGTAAAGTAGAAGATGAGGACATCACACAGTATAGTCCAGGAGAAAACCCGGCTACCTCAAATGTCCATCCAGCACCACACAGTGTAGATGGACCATCGTATTCCTCTTATCCTGAGGAACCTCAGACTGTGAGGGGCGGTGCTGTCCTTGCAACAGATAAGAAGTTTTCCTGTTCTGAGTGCGGGAAGGGTTTCAATTTTAAATGCAATCTTAATGTGCATAAAATAACTCACACAGGTGAGAAGCCACATTCCTGCCCTGAGTGTGGGAAATGTTTTTCACTTAAGTCCAATCTTCACAAACATCAGATTTCTCACTTAGTGGAAAAGCCATATCCCTGTTCTGAGTGTAGGAAATCTTTTGTAACTAAATCACAACTTGTCGTACATCAGAGGTATCACACGGGGGAGAGGCCATATTCCTGCCCCGAGTGCTGCAAATGCTTTGTACAAAAATCTAAACTTGTTCTACACCAGAGATCTCATACAGGGGAGAAGCCATATTCCTGTCCCGAGTGCAGGAAATGTTTTTCAGATAGGTCTGTACTTAACAAACATCAGCGAGTGCACACAGATGAGAAGCCGTATTCCTGTTCTGTTTGCGAAAAATATTTTAAACACAAATCAGATCTTGTCAAACATCAGAGGTCTCACACCGGGGAGAAGCCGTATTCCTGTACTGAGTGCGGGAAATGTTTCTCGCGGAAAACCAATCTTCACACACACATCAGAGATTGCACACGGGAGAAGCCTTATTCCTGTCTTAAGTGCAAGAAATGCTTTTCATACAAATCTGATCTTAACAAACATCAGAGATTGCACACCTGTGAAAGCCATATTCCTGCCCTGAGTGCGGGAAATGTTTTTCAGGGAATTTCAATCTTACAGACATCAGAGATTGTAAATGGGGGTGAAGCCACTTTCCTAGTTCTGAATGCGGGAAATTTTACTCACTGAAGTCCCGTCTATCAGGGATCCCACACAACCCTTGAGGTGTATTAGTGCCTTGAGTGTGGGAAATGTCTTCTATATGAAAGTTGCTGGAATCACAGCTCTCATGTGGGTAAGAAGCACACCCTGATATACATCTCAGATATACTCTATGGCTGATCTTCATCATATAAGAAATGGTTCATAAGGATATCAGAGGTCTCTAAGGACATGGATGAAGTGTTGTACAGTGTTGACAGTAGCTAAATAGAGTTGTTGCCCATTGTTAGCAATAGAAAAATAAAAATAGAGTCATTATCTTTTGCTGGTGGAGTAAATGTTGTGGTGTAACCTTCCTCAAACACTTAGAAGCCTTTTAAAAAAAAAAAAAAAATAAGTTAAACAAATGTGAACAGCATTCACTGAGCCATCACAAATGTTGGTCGTTTTTTATCTCATACAGTGATTTTCTACAATCATTGCATCCATCTGTAGCTATAATGCCGTATTAATCTTTTGCTGATGGAGGTATTTCAGGGAACATAGTCCATTATGGCCACTAGATGGAGCTGACTTTTATAAGAAATCACTACTGTATATACTCAAGTATAAGCTGACCCGAATATAAGCCGAGGCACCTAATTTTACTACAAAAAACTGGGAAAAGTTATTGACTCGAGTATAAGCCTATGGTGGGAAATGCAGCAGCCAGAACACAGGTATTGTAGCTATTACACAGGGACTCAGTCATTACACAGGTATTGTAGCCAGAACACAGGTATTGTAGCTATTACACAGGGACTCAGTCATTACACAGGTATTGTAGCCAGAACACAGGGATTGCAGCCAGAACACAGGGATTGTAGCCAGAACACTGGTATTGTAGCCAGAACACAAGGACTCAGCCATTACACATGGATTGTAGCCAGAACACAGGGTATCGTAGCCATTACCACCTGCCCTGGATGGTACTGGCAGGTGGCACTGGATGGTAGTGGCTGGCACTGGCAGAAGAGATGAGTATGGTAGATTCAAAAAGCACAGAGCGCACTGCTTCTAAGAGCCGCTCTGTGCATGAAACTGTGACCTAATTACACTGGAATGCTGAGAATGTAGAGAGAGTTGTCAGATTTTTACTGAGATCGGAGGTGGGCGGGACTGAACAGCTAACACCCACGTGTCCCGCCCACCTCCCCGACATCAAGTTGAAAATCTGACAGCTCTCTCTGCATTCTCTGCATTCCATTGTAATTAGGTCACAGTTTCATGCACAGAGCGGCTCTTAGAAGCAGCGCGCTCCGTGCAATGTGAATTTACTCATCTCTTCAGACACTGACTCGAGTATAAGCCGAGGGGGGCCTTTTTCAGCACAAAAAATGTGCTGAAAAACTTGGCTTATACTCGAGTATATACGGTACGTTAATAATTATTGTTATTATACAGGATTTATATAGCACAAACAGTTTACGCAGTGCTTTACAATATAAAAGGGGGACAATACAGGTACAATACAATAGAATACAAAGGGATTAAGAGAGCCCTTCTAAGAAGAGTTTACAATCTAATAGGGGGGGCAGGTGGTACAAATGGTAATTAAGTTATGAGTCAAATTTATCACATCTGGGCAAATGACCCCTTAGTTTACTATGGCAGGCATGGTTTCTTATTATATATAATATTTTATTCTATCTTTTCATGTGACAACACTGAAGAAATGACACTTTGCTACAATGTAAAGTAGTGAGTGTACAGCTTGTATAATGGTGTAAATTTGCTGTCCCTTCAAAATAACTCAACACACAGCCATTAATGTCTAAACCGCTGGCACCAAAAGTGAGTACACCCCTAAGTGAAAATGTCCAAATTGGGCCCAAAGTGTCAATATTTTGTGTGGTCACCATTATTTTCCAGCACTGCCTTAACCCTCTTGGACATGGAGTTCACCAGAGCTTCACAGGTTGCCACTGTAGTCCTCTTACACTCCTCCATGAGGACATGACGGAACTGGTGAATGTTAGAGACCTTGTGCTCCTCCACCTTCCCTTTGAGGAAGCCCCACAGATGCTCAATATGGTTTAGGTCTGGAGACATGCTGGGCCAGTCCATCACCTGCAAGGCAGTGGTCATCTTGGAGGTGTGTTTGGGGTCATTTTCATGTTGGAATACTGGCTTGCGACCCAGTCTTTGAAAGGAGGGGATGCTCTGCTTCAGTATGTCACAGTATATGTTGGCATTCATGGTTCCCTCAATGAACTGTAGCTCCCCAGTGCAGGCAGCACTCAAGCAGCTCCAGACCATGACACTCCCACCACCATGCTTGACTGTAGGCAAGGCACACTTGTCTTTGTACTCCTCACCTGGTTTCTGCCACACACGCTTGACACCATCTGAACCAAATAAATTTATCTTGGTCTCATCAGACCACAGGACATGGTTCCAGTAATCCATGTCCTTAGTCTTGTCGTCTTCAGCAAACTGTTTGCGGGCTTTCTTGTGCATCATCTTTAGAAGAGGCTTCCTTCTGGGACAACAGTCATGCAGACCAATTTGATGCAGTGTGCAGCGTATGGTCTGAGCACTGACAGGCTGACCCCCCCCCCCCCCAGCCCCTTCAACCTCTGCAGCAATGCTGGCAGCACTCATACGTCTATTTCCCAAAGACAACCTCTGGATATGACAGTGAGCACATGCACTCAACTTCTTTGGTTGACCATGGCAAAGTCTGCTCTGAGTGCAACCTATTCTGTTAAACTGCTGTATGGTCTTGGCAATCTTCTTATAGCCTAGGCCATCTTTATGTAGAGCAACAATTATTTTTTCAGATCTTCAGAGTTCTTTGCCATGATGTGCCATGTTGAACATCCAGTGACCAGTATGAGAGAGTGATAACACCAAAATTAACACACCTGAGACCTTGTAACACTAATGAGCTTTCTGCTCATGTAGGCCACTGGGTGCTCCTCCCCGTCTCTGATTTGGGACAGTACCGCACCCAGTCCCAAATCAGAGGTGTCTGTCTGCTCCACAAACTCCTTTGTAAAATCCGAGGTCACAAGCACAGGTTGTGCATAAAGGGATTGCTTCAACATTTTAAATGCCTTGTCTGCCTGAGGATTCCACTTAACCATGACTGACCCTCTACCCTTTGTCAGATCTGCAGTGGGGCTGCAATGGTGGCAAAATTGGGTATAAAAGGCCTGTAATACCTGGTGATCCCCAGAAATGCACAAACTTGTTTTCTATTTATAGGTTGGGGCCACTTTTGAACCACCTCAATTTTATTGATCTGAGGCTTGATCAATAATGTAGCCAAGGTATTTGGCCTCCTCCAAGCCTATGGCACACTTTTTGGGGTTGGCAGTGAGTCCTGCTTGCACCTGGCAATCTACTACTGCTTGCACCTGGGGCAAATGAGATTCCCAATCTGGGCTGTGGATGACGACATTGTCCAAATAGCTGCTGCGTTTTGGCGATGTGGTGTCAATGTCTTGTCCATCATTCTCTGGAATGAGGCAGGAGCACCATGCAAACCAAAAGACTTCCGCTTATACTCACCCCGTAGGGGCAGAAAACGCCATCTTCTCTTTTGCAGATTATTTTAGGGGTATCTGTCAATAGCCTCTAGTCAGTTCTAAAGTAGTTATGTACCAAGCACTTCCCAATCTGTCAACAAGCTCGTCGACCCGAGGCATTGGGTATACATCGAATTTGGACACGCTGTTCAACTTCATGAAATCATTACAAAGCCTTATAGTGCCATCTGGCTTTGGGACCAACACTATGGGACTTGACCAGTCACTGTGGGACTCCTCTATCACGTCCAACTCTAACATGTTCTTTATTTCATTTGCAACTGCTTCTCACATAGCCTCGGATACTCTGTAGAGCTTTACATTTATGCGGACATCTGGTTCCGTAATTATGTCATGCTGTATAACACTGGTCTGTCCAGGTAGGTGAGAGAAAACGTCTCTTTTCTTACAAGCTCTTTAACATCCTTCTGTTGGGCCACTGACAAGGTTTCAGTTATGGGTACATCAGGTGTCAAGAGGACCATGTCCTGTTGGGGGTTTGGCACTGCCAGTAAAGTCTCTCTGTCCTTCCAAGGTTTCAAGAGATTGACGTGATATATTTGCTCTGGTTTCCTTTACCCTGGCTGGTAAACTTTGCAGTTTACTTCCCCTACTCTTTCCATAATTTCAAAGGAACCTTGGCACTTTGCTAGGAATTTACTCTCAACTGTGGGGATCAGTTTGGGGGCGGTAGACAGAGGAGATAGGAGCTTTTGAACAACTTTTCTTTAACACAAAATTCTTTAGTGACTCTGGACATAAATGGTGTGCCTTGATCCGTTAATACTTCTTTTGCAATAACCACACGACTAAATACCCGGTCTTTGGCAATAGCTTTTGAGGAGGTATTACATAGGGGAATTGCTTCAGGATACCGTGTGGCATAGTCCAGTATTACCAGTATGTGCTGATGGCCCCAGGCAGACTTTACTACTTATTGAAAAAAGTACCTAATGCTCCCAAATGTACAATCAGCGCTTATGGAGGGCTAGGAGTTAGCTGGGTATCAGTAGTATAATGACACACCACAAAAACTGTCTAAGCAGCCATTAAACAAAAAATGCAATAAAACAATCAATAACACCACACATGAATGTCTAAATCTGCCGAAGACTAACGAAACAACAAGGGGTGTATAATAGCGCTACGACAGTCCCAAAAGTTCAAAAGGTGCAGGCAAGTGCCTGTAAAGCGCCAGATAGAAAGAAATAAATATCTGGAAAAAGTTCTTTAGGTATTCACCGACCACCAGAGAGACTATCTTCCAAATGAAGATATCCACCACGTGCAGAGTGCTCATATACAAAAATCTGCTTACCAGATATCCTAAGATAAACCGCTCTGTGAAAGAATTCATCCATCTACATCATCTACAGGGGTTTTTTGGGTTGCTTGTCACAAATGCTTCCGTCACAGCAAAACTTCTGCACGTTCCTCATAGACAGTGCAACCCATATAACATCCTTTAGGAACACTTGTGGGGATTTCAGTATGCCAAAGATATTATTCTCCGTCAATAATCTTCCAAGTAGATCTCTTACAACAGTGGTATAGTATCACACCAGTCACCAGATCCACATGCGGAAGAAAAGGGCTTACATAGTGTGACTCAGTAAAATACCATTTATTACCTCCTAATCCACGAACCTAGGTCGTGGCAAGTAGGTTCGGCCCACTCTGCAAACGATATATGGATGTTGTCTAACGCCACTACACGTCACATGTAACACACGGAACATTCACACTAAAATTCCATAATTATTTACCATAAAATGACTCAGTGTGATACATTCGGGAAAAGAAGGCGTACACCTAGACCACTGACCACACTATGATATGGTGACAACATTCTCTAGATGAACCTTCTAATAACTGCCTCTTATTATAGAAACCGTATGACTTTAGGGGTGTTCACAAGGATTTCCTACAATATACCCAACGTGACAGATACTCCTTGCA
>BLSH010055112.1:1093988-1104180 GCA_018402905.1 Glandirana rugosa | reverse complement strand
TTCTGCTGCAATATCGCAGTCCCGATAAAAATCGCAGATCGCCGCCATTACTAGTAAAAAAAAAAAAAAAAATAATAATAATAATAAAAACGCCATAAATCAATTCCCATAGTTTGTAGACGCAATAACTTTTGCGCAAACCAATCAATATACGCCGATTGCGATTTTTTTTTTTTTTTTTTTTTTTTTTTTTTTTTTTTTTTTTTTTTTTTTTTTTTTATGGATTTGTATTTTAGCAAAAAGTAAAAAATATTGTTCTTTGCAAAATTGTCGCTCTTTTTTTTTGTTTATAGCGGCGATCAGAAATGACGCAGAGGGGATGAAATACCACCAAAAGAAAGCTCTATTTGAGGGAAAAAAAGGATGCAAATTTTATTTGGGTACAACGCCGCACGACCGCGCTATTGTCATTCAAAATGCGACAGCGCTGAAAACTGAAAATTGGTCTGGGCAGGAGGGGGGTTTGTGCCCAGTAAGGAAGTGGTTAAAAAAAAAAAACACTCTATAATATAATATATCCACCATTTCACTGGGATTATTAGCAAGTGTAATTGTGCTCTAAATAAATCAATCTCTGGTTGCATACATACTTTCATAAATAAACCAACTAAAAAGTACATAAACCAAAGACACAAGCGTGCTCCCAGTGAAGGCTGTGATTTAATATAATATACAAAAGTGCTTTGGATATAGTGCTCTGCGCTTGCAGCCCTTCGTTTCCACAGTCCCACACTGTAGATGGTCCCCCCGCTGGGGTGCTCACTCACCAGCACGTTTGGCTCCCCTGGGCTTATACCGAGGTGGGTCTAGCAGCCTTGAATATACTGATGGTTCCCTGGTAATCCCTCTCTGTGTATCTGTTTTATAAAGGAAATGGAATGACAGGAATTGACATAGTGTGATACTATTTATTAAATTCACACGTGTAAAATACAGATGTCCACTCACATGATCCTCTGGATGCAGTGTGTGTTCCATTAGGCAGAAATACTGGGGTACGTAACCAAAGAGCCTGCCCCTCCACGTTTCAGATATCCAGATGTCTTCAGGAGGCGTGTCAAATGAGCTTATGGCCAAAACACCCTGGCCAGGGTATTCCTAGGACTCTCCCACAGGATCACTTGGTGGCATATTTTGGGTCATTGTCATGCTGGAAGACCCAACCATGACCCATCTTCAGTGTTCTGGCTGAGGGAAGAAGGTTCTCATCCAAGATTTTGCAATACATGGCCCTGTCCATTGGCCCCTCAATGTGGCAAAGTTGACCTGTACTTTTAGCAGAGAAACAGCCCCAAAGCATCATGTTTCCACCTCTGTGCTTGACTGTAGGAATGGTGTTCTTAGGGTTATAGTGAGCATTTTTCTTCCTACAAACACTTAATGCATTAAGATAAAAAAACCTTCTGACTTTACAAACCCTTTAAGAATATTGACCCAGACCATTAAGTCTATTAGTCATGGTAGGTCCATCCACTGCCTGGTTTGAAGCTGCAAGTGGGTTATCAAAGGACACTCATTATTGGTAATATATAAGCATAAAGTTAATTTGAACTTTGATACCCAAGTGCCTAGGGTTACAACTTGCAGTCTGAACCCCTGGGTGAATCATAAACATTGCCACCTGGTCTAAGGGGAATAATCTTGATTTCTCCCAGTTCACCAAAAACCAAGAGTAATCACCAAATGTGGTCATTTCTTCTAGCAAAGAGTATAAGGAGTCATGTGGATCAGCTAAGTAAACCATTAGCATAAAGGTCAATATAAAAAGACAGGAAAGCATCAAGAACCTCGTGAGGGGCAGTGCCAATCAGCCCAGTAGATAACTGAATATGGAAAATAGAAGTGGGGACGTATTCAAGCCTAGCTAAGTAAGCAAGTCGACGGCCAGCTTTGTTACCATGTGCAAGTCAGGGTTAGGAACATAATCACTTTCCACTTGCAGCAGAGCAGTTTTTTAATTCCTCAGTAGTAATAATCTTTTTTTTCTTTCTATTTTAGTAGATGGACGGGAGATGAGGAAAACCTCAGAGGATTGTCTCACTTTGTCTCCAGACTGTAAAGTAGAAGATGAGGACATCACACAGTATAGTCCAGGAGAAAACCCGGCTACCTCAAATGTCCATCCGGCACCACACAGTGTAGATGGACCATCGTATTCCTCTTATCCTGAGGAACCTCCGACTGTGAGGGATGGTGCCGTCCTTCCAACAGATAAGAGGTTTTCCTGTACTGAGTGCGGGAAGGGATTCCAATTTAAATCCCAACTTAATTTGCATGAAAGATCTCACACAGGGGAGAAGCCGTATTCCTGCCTTGAGTGTGGGAAATGTTTTTCAAAGAAATCAGTTCTGGTTAGACATCAGAAATCTCACACAGGAGAGAAGCCGTTTTCCTGTGCTGAGTGCGGGAAATGTTTTTCACATAAGACCCATCTTTACAGACATCAGAGATCTCACATAGAGGAGAATCAAGTTTCCTGTCCTGAATGTGGAAAATGTTTTTCAGATAAGTCCAATCTTTATCATCATTGGAGATTGCACACAGCTGAGAAACGATATTCCTGTAATGAGTGTGGGAAATGTTTTCTAATGAAGTACAAACTTCATAATCATCAGAGATCACACACAGGTGAGAAGCCATATTCCTGTTCTGAGTGTGGGAAATGTTTTGCACTAAAATCAGCACTTGTCTCACATCAGAGGTCTCACACAGGGGAAAAGCCGTATCCCTGTCCTGAGTGTGGGAAATGTTTTTCACAGAAGACCAATCTTTACAGACATCAGAGGTCTCACACGGGGAAAAGCCCTATTCCTGTCCTCGGTGCGGAAAATGTTTTTCAGTAATGTCCTATCTTAGTAAGCATCAGAGATTGCACACAGGTGAAAAAAACATATTCATGTACTGAGTGCGGGAAATGTTTTTCACTGAAGTCTTGTCTTCCTGTACATCAGGGATCCCCCACAACCCTCAAGGTTTATTAGTGCCTTGAGTGCGGGAAATGTCTTCTAAACGAATGTTGCTGGACATCGCCGCTCTCATGTGGGGGAAGAAGCACACCCCAATATCAATCTCGGATAAACTCAATGGCTGATCTTCATCATGTAAGAAACAGTTCATAAGGAGATCAGAGATCACCAAAGACATGGATGAAGTCTTGTACCGTGTTGGCCATAGGTAGCAGTAGAATAATAAAAATTGAGTCATTACCTTTTCTTGGTAAAGTTTGTGGTGTAGCTTATTGTGACCTGGCTAACTCCCTGGTTAGGGAATTATTGCTGTTAGGCAGAACACAAAGTATATTAGTGTTTGGTTAGGGTTAGTTAGACTATATCTCTCTTTGCTTCATTCCAGAGACTTGGAAGTTTGACTACAGGGCAAGATCATTATTTGTGTAGAATGATTTTATTGACATGCATCTTTAGTGAGAGTGCAGGGCTTGTTTCACGAGTCTTATGGTACTAGTTTACTAGGATTACTGATATAGAGATGGAAGGTCATCCTTGCAATGATGATGTTTCATCCACAGACACTGTGTTTTGTTGAGCACTTATTTAACTTTTATTCATTTTGAAATGTAACGTGTAATTATTGTTATGCTTTTTGTTTTTCCCCTTTTTGTGCCTTATAAGTGGGATACTCCTTCTGTTGAAGTTTTACAGCAATAAATCTCAAAAGATATCCCCTAGACTGTTTTCTGATCTGGTGTGAGTGAACTGTTTGCTGTGTGCCAGGCTGCCTCTGCACTGAATAGGAAATCCAGTGGCCCCTTGGGGGGGTAAGTGCTACAGTACATTGCAGCTAAATATATAGATCTAGCTGCAGCTAGGGGGAGCACTGTTTACAGTGTGACTGCAGCAGAGTGATTCCATCTAGCTCACACTAATTCTCTCACTGCCAGAGCTGTTTTTGCATTTTTTTTCCACACATGTTAAAATGCACATTTTGGGCCTGAAGATTGGTTACAGCCCCTAAACATATATTTTCGAACAGCAGAGGCCATGGAGAATAAAATGGCGGTAATTTTTAAGGTATTCCTTGTACACAAATTTCACCTTAACATCCGTGTTTACGTTCTACTTTTTCATTATTTTCTCATTAACATGGGGATAAAGTGCCTTGCCCGGGTGCAATCCGCATATTGAAGGCATGTTGTCTGGTACTGCTAGCTGGATGATGGCTCCCTGAGCTGGCATCAATTAAACAAAGGAAGAGATGGGATAATGTTGAGATCATTACCTATATATGTTCAGTGACCATATTTGGGCATTGATTTCAGTGCTATCTTCTCCCCCGTTGCTTATGTGGCAGGTATTCCTGGTGACATCAGCGGCCCCTAGGGGCATGGCTGGGCAAGCACCCGCTGCATCATTAGAAACCAGTGACAGCTAGAACATGTTATGTATAGAAGTGGTAGAAATATAGCTTCTATGTTTGATGCTCGGATCGTGTAAACAGAACAGTGGCACAGCTAAAGTTTGGTTCAAACGATGAGCATATTCCTAAACTCTACAAACTGAACCTGGAGCTTATCCCTAGTGGTCAGTGTAGTGATCCTTTACATTTATGACCAATAGGAGAAGGATCCCTTTATATCAGTGGTCAGGGTAGTAGTCCCTTACATTAGTGAGCAATGGGAGAACGTTCCTCTTATTTCAGTGGCCAGTGTAGTGGCCCTTTACATTGACTAATGGGAGAAGATCCCCTTATATCAGTGGTCAGTGTAATGGTCCCTTACATAGGTGACCAATGGGAGAAGGACCCCCTTTTATATCAGTGGTCAGTGTGGTAGTTCCTTACATTTGTGACCAATGAGAGAAGGATTCCCTTATATCAGTGTAGTGGTCTCTTACATTTGTGACCAATGGGAGCAGAATCCCCTTATGTCTTAGATTCTATTCACGTATCAGTGTTGCCTTATTTGTCCTCCCTACAGCCAAACTGTACCATCATCACATTAAATATTCCCAGCAGCAAGATCAATTGTGCAACACTGCCTACATGCTGATGATGCCTGGGGTCCCGTGTGGACCATAGAATTGTATATAAAATTCACTACTTCTATATCAAAAAGTGTTTCCCAGTGCTAAACCTTTCATCCAATTTCTAAATTGCTGCATTTGTAAATTCAAAAGCCAGTATAAAGGAATAGTAGTAGTAGTAAAAAAAGCACTTGTGGGTTTAGCCAATTTTTTTTTTTTTTGTATAACTCTCTTTTAAGGGGCGTGGAAGGGAGGGCATGTCCTATGCCCACATACTTTTGCAGATATGTTTGCCTCATTTCTTTCTCAAAAATTTGGGAGGTACGATATTCTCAGCAGCAAGATCAATTAAAAAAGATCTGTGAAAACATCCAAGGGAAGAGCGATGAGCAAGCACGGCACTGCCTACACGCTGATGATGCCTTGGTCTGCATAATAATTTGGGTCCCATGTGGCCCTTGGGCTGCACAATAATTGGGGTCCCATGTAGCCCTTGGACTGCAGGTTGAGCCTGAATCCTAGCGTAAAAGTGTGGTTTAGTAATGCAGGGATGCTGTTCTCAAACCATCTCACCAGTTCTGAAGACCAAGTCAGTGATCAGCCGTCCAAAATACTACCAAGTCACAGAAGGCAGCAGCACTTCCAATTTCCAAATTAGTTTCCAATGTTTTTTATTAGTTTTCGTCAATATAAAAGAAATAAAAAAGGATTTATTACAATGATAGATCTGTCCTACCATGTTGTGTAGCATGTAGACGTAGAAATCAGGTATCCAACAGAACATAGGTTATTATGCCACAGGAACAGTTAGAATAACATTAGACAGGTTATCAAGTGAGGGTACTGCCCCCGCTCATGACACCCCAAATGGGAGCAAGCTGTGCCTGAGGGCGGTATGCAGCACCATCCAATTTAAATTTACTGTGCTACCCTTTTCGTTTTCCAGTGATTTTTCACAAGAATTTGTCGAGTAAAGTTCTCTGACGCTCAAAGATTTTATCAACTACATAGTTATTATCTTGAAGGTCCTAGTAGCGCAGTCCAAACTGTGTTAAACTAAACCTTCTGTGTAACCGTTGTCATATTCATCACTATCAGAGTTACAAGGCTTCAGGTTATGAGAATTATAAAACTCACTATTCAGACATCTCTATTCTATCTCCATTTTAATGCTAATAACATTTTCATCAAAACTTGTGTCAAGGCCAGCTGGCAGGCCTATGTCTATTGGTAGGACCAGCAGGAGGTTGGTATGAAAAAAGGAGAAAGGAAACAGGAGAAGTCCAGAAGAAAGAGAAGAGAATGCTTCACCACGCCCCCAGCCACCCACCCCAGCCAGTGCAGGCTCACCGCTCAGAGGGTAACACAGCTCGTGTGGATCTGGTGTGCTGACTCACAAGGGCAGGTGCAGGCTGGTGAAGCAATCAAGTAGTAACAGCAACAAGGTTGGAAGTAGCCGCACTCAAACGATCCAATTTCCAAAAACGATTTTATTGCATCAAAGGGTGATATAGACAACGAACGAAAAGTCTAGCTGACGCGTTTCACACCCTACAGTAGGTGCTTACTCATCCTTTCTGATTACATGTCGGTAATTTAGCCTCAAATTAATCAATTTAATCCCCAATCAGTAAGCCCATTGATATCACAGAATATACAGACCGAGTCTGCACTTCTGTATATGGGATCAACGAGGAAGCCGAACACCTTTCATAATCCAAACTAGCACAGCCCATCCAGGCATTAAACCACCACTTTGGATCAATGTAAACAATGTGTTTTGGCAACATCTTACTAAACTGTGAAGCTAACTCATAAGGTCACTGTCCCTCATGCAGAGACTGCACAATCAGCTTGACGTTGGTTGATAATTCCGCCTGTCCCTACGTGCACGACAAAGCCCATGATACATTCTTGCCTTATACCACCACCACCACCACGCTCTCTTCCAACCCCTCAACATAGGAGATAAAATCTTGAGCCAATTGAACCTGGGTATTCAACTGAATGTTATTAAGGATGTCAATAATCTCTCTGAGCAACAAAGCCTCGCCTACTGTCTGAGGCTATGGCTGAGAGTTTTTTCACCAAGATACTGAGATCCACTTCATTAATAACCCCCATCCCTGCTCCTATTCCCCCCAATAGAGTGCTGACTACATTAGGGTTGCATCGAAATCACTTTTTTTGCCAACGAGTACAGATACTTTAACTTAGGTAGTCGCAGATACAGATTACCAATACCTATTTTTTGGTCATGTGACCATTTTATTAAAGAGAATGAAGATTTCTGTTTGTTTTCTTTATGAAACGAAGAATTGGAACTCCAGAAGATTTATGAAACAAATAAAATGCTTTTATTTGCTTGTAAAAAGTTCTGAAAGCTCAAATTGCACAGGAGACCGTCAGAGACTGCAGGCCTGGTACAGGAGACCATCAGAGACTGCAGGCCTGGTACAGGAGACCGTCAGAGACTGCAGGCCTGGTACAGGAGACCATCAGAGACTGCAGGCCTGGTACAGGAGACCGTCAGTGACTGCAGGCCTAGTACAGGAGACCGTCAGAGACTGCAGGCCTGGTACAGGAGACCGTCAGAGACGGCAGGCCTGGTACAGGAGACCGTCAGAGACGGCAGGCCTGATACAGGAGACCATCAGAGACTGCAGGCCTGGTACAGGAGACCGTCAGTGACTGCAGGCCTAGTACAGGAGACCGTCAGAGACTGCAGGCCTGGTACAGGAGACCGTCAGAGACGGCAGGCCTGGTACAGGAGACCGTCAGAGACGGCAGGCCTGATACAGGAGACCGTCAGAGATGGCAGGCCTGGTACAGGAGACCGTCAGACGGCAGGCCTGGTACAGGAGACCGTCAGAGACGGCAGGCCTGGTACAGGAGACAGTCAGAGACGGCAGGCCTGGTACAGGAGACAGTCAGAGACGGCAGGCCTGGTACAAGAGACAGTCAGAGACTGCAGGCCTGGTACAGGAGACCGTCAGAGACTGCAGGCCTGGTATAGGAGACAGCAAGAGACTGCAGGCATGGTACAGGAGACAGCCAGAGACTGCATGGTACATGAGACAGTCAGGGACTGTATGGTAAAGGAGAGAGAGGAGGTGGGGGTAAGAGAGAGAGGGGGTCTGAGAGAGAGAGGGGTGAGGCTCCCTCCCTCACCTTCCCCCGGCTCCTTAATCCTCAGCTGTTTCCTGCACAACTTGTGCAGGCACACAGTCGGCTCTGCCATTCTCACTGGGGACACAGACAGCACAGCTTGCAGCGTCATCTGAGAGTGAATGGTATGTTCTGTGTGTGTGCCCAGATGATCCATGTTTAGTGCTGCATACTGTAGGATGAAGGATTACTCAGTACCTTCATTAGCCCTCCTCTCCGGTCTCTTCTCTCATCCCGGGCGGTCAGTCTCTTCCTGGTTCCTCGAGTCCTTCCTTGCTTTGCCATTATCATCTCTACCTCTCGTAGCCCCTCTACGGATCTCCGGCGTTGCCTCGCTCTGTCACCAGCAAGAGTTGTGCGCTGCCCTTGTGTCTCTGTAGCAGCCGTTCACTATCACCTGGAGTGTATCCAGCCCAGGCCCCATAGCAACACCACTAGCGGAGATGACACTAGTCAAAGGGGAGAAAGAGGCGGTCCGCGCCTAAGCAACGTCACTTCAGGTATCGGTTTCCAGAATCTGCCAATTTTCGCAAGTACCGATAGTCGCAAAAAGGCAGAGTATCTGCCCCGATACTGATACTACCATCGGTATTGGTGCATCCCTAGACTACACCCTTCCTCTTTCAGTTACTTCTCAGAAATAAGTGTCCTGAATGAACATCATTCTGTGTCCACACACCTCTGGGAGTAAGCCACTGGTACAATGACGCATTTGATTCAGTGTGTATTCAGCACATATAGGGTAATAGATTTTTTTATCAGCCACTGTAAGACGTTGAAGTGCCATGTGGTGAAAGCATACTGTACCCTGGTAGCCAGCATATGGGAAGAGATCAGAACCATGCTGCGTAGTGGTTCTCCTCTTTCCAACAAAGCATGTTTTTGTGAGTCATCTGTTCCAACTGCTCAGTTGAGACATCAACCAGGTGTATCTCCCCTATGTCCAGTTCTGGTGTCCCACATGTCCTGTAGCCGATTCCTTCTCTATAGGACTGCTAAAATTATGACACCACCCCCACAAGGAAATTCTCACCCCATTGACGCGTCAGCTGGAGCTCTTCAGTCTAGCCAACAAACACCTAATTGTCAGCTTCCTGGGTACCTGCATCATATTAATTCAGTTATGCTAATACCTATGTCACACATCAAAAACATATTTCCTTATTTTTAATTCTTCCCCAAAAACAAAACATATTTTACATTTCCAGCAAAATGTTCCATAAGCCTTGTTGACGAGCACAGTCCTTTAGATGCAGCATAAAGCACTAAATTGTCCATAAGAAAAAGAAACCTTAAATTGCAAATATTAATCGAAATCTTTGTCCCTTCTCCCCTGACTGTTTGTCAGAACAACTTTGCGATATGGCATGGCACAGACAACCTGCCAACCAGATGAACATCTTTTGTCCATGTTTCAGAGACCTCTCCAATCTTTCGCTCCACCAGGACTCTGGAAGTGAAAAACAAGAGCAAATCAAATCAACTTAGTTTTCCTGGCTTCTGTGACTCTAAGCAAACTTTTAAACCAGTCCTTGACTTCTTTAGGCTGAACCCACTCTAAACTGGATCCCCATGATAAGGAAAAAGCAAAAACAAAAAAAAAAAAAGGGATTTTATTAAAACTTACCGTAAAATCCTTTTCTCTGAGTTCACTGACAGACGCAGCCCTTCATTGACAAGTGGGGTCATATGCACATCCTACCAGGAGTAGACTAGGCAAATAGAAAGAAAGCAAGCTGGCCCGTCCCAGGGGGCCGTCCTCTCTCTCCCATATAACCCCCCCTGCTCTGCATAGCATATCAGTTCGTAAGAAGCCGTACAAACGCAACAGAGAGGGTTGGGTGCTGCGTCTGTCAGTGAACTCAGAGAAAAGGATTTTACGGTAAGTTTTAATAAAATCCCTTTTTCTCCTACGTTCACTGACAGACGCAGCCCTTCATTGACAAGTGTGGATGTCCCAAAGCTGTGTCAGTCAAGAGGGGTGGGTAAACAACAACAACTGTACCCAACAGAGACCCCTCAGGAGGCACCAACCGCGCCTACAC
>BLSH010055112.1:1077011-1088277 GCA_018402905.1 Glandirana rugosa | reverse complement strand
TTTTTTTTTGGATTTGAATTTTAGCAAAAAGTAAGAAATTTGGGTTTTTTTGCAAAATGGTCGCTCTTCTTTTGTTTATAGCGGTGATCAGAAATGATGCAGAGGCGATCAAATACCACCAAAAGAAATCTCTATTTGTGGGAAAAAAAGGACGCAAATTTTGTTTGGGTGCAACGTCGCACGACCGCGCAATTGTCAGTTAAAGCGACGTAGCGCAGAATCGCAAAAAGTGCTCTGGTCCTAAACCTGGAAAACCTCCTGGTTGGTAAGTGGTTAAAGGGGACATGGGTTTGATAATTATGGCCTCTCTGCCTTAGATTGCTACCCCATATGGCAGAATAAACTTCATAACGCCTTGGTATAGTTTTAGGGTAGTGCAACTTACTTTTCATATTATTAGACACCAAACAATATCTCGCAATGTGACCCCACTTTTTACATACAAAGCACTTGAGAGCTGGTCTCCGTGCATAGGCTTGTCTGAGCATATGGCGATGGAGACTCACATTGCTGCATATCATTACTATGTTTGGAATCAACCGACTTCACACTGTGACTGTCTGAGGAGTAGTCACTAACAACAGACTCATCCGAAGTCTCCACTGTCACAGTGCTACTGTTCTCGAAAAGATCAGGTCCGTTTTCCATTTCAACTCCTGAATCAATTTCAAGAGCAGTTACAGCACTTTTGTTTAAATACTCCTCCTCCACATTGCCAACGTTGATTCCAATCAAAGCAACATCATTTACAGCAACTAGATCCTCATGTTTCCCTAACTTTTGTTCTAAAGCCTCTATCTGTGTTGAACGTTGAGACTGCTCAGCCTTTGCATGTTTGGAAGATAACTCCGTTATGGCCGTCTGAGCTTCCTGTAGCTCCTTTCTAAGCAGTGTTATAATACACTCATTCTCAGGCTCTCTTTGATTTAAATAGGCAATACAACATTCTTTTAGCTTACATGTTTCCTCCAATTCATCCATATTCTGTTCCAATACACATTTCTCAGTAATCCATTGTTCCTCGTTGTGTTGAGCAATGTCCGTCATTCTTAATAGCATGAATACTACATTCACCATTCTCATTTTTTTTCCTTTTTTACATGGCAACTTATATTTCAAATTCTCGTTCTGAATCTCACTCTGTTTTAATAAATCATTAAATTGGTGAGTCAATGCATTTTCTGGCAAGATGTTAAAGTTAGAAGAACCATGCTTCTCAATGAACATTCAAATGATCTCCATTGATATGGTAATTAAGTTCACTGAAGAGCAGTTTGACCAGTTTACACAGTAACAGCTGCTAACACAATGCTCACACACAGACACATTTGTTTAACCATTTGCCGACCGCCAACCGCAGGTCATCTGACGGTGGCTGCGAGATCGCGCACTGTGAGCATGCACGCGCCGCCAGAGGCACGCCCGCGCGCTCACTGTGTTCGCGGAGGGCCAGGGAGCGGGTGCGGCGGCTTCGATTGCCGCCGGCTACCCGCGATGCCCCCCCGGAGTGAAAGAACAGAGGTCCGTGTCAGTAAACACAGACCTCCGTTCTGTGAGAGGGGGAAGGGCTGTGATCACAGCCTTCCTCTACATGGAAGGTGTGATCACTTCCCTTCTCCTGTTAGGGCAGTCCCCCCACAGTTAGAACACGCCCGGGGAACACAGTTAACCCTTAGAGCGCCCCCTGCAGGTTAACCCCTTCACTGCCAATGGCATTTACACAGTAATCAGTGCATTTTTATAGCACTGATCGCTGTATAAATGCCAATGGTCCCAAAAAAGTGTCAAAATGGCCCGAAATGTCCACTGAAATATCGCAGTACCGCTAAAAATCGCAGATCGCCGCCATTACTAATAAAAAATAAAAACCCCAAAAATGAATTCTCATCATCCGTAAACGCGGCCACTTTTGCGCAAACCAATCAATAAACGCCGATTGCAATTTTTTTATCGCAAATATGAGGAAGAATCTAAATCGGCCAAAACCGGTGAAAAAAAAAATGTTTTTTTCTATTTTTTTGGGATTTGTATTTTAGCAAAAAGTAAGAAATTTGGGTTTTTTTGCAAAATTGTCGCTCTTTTGTTTATAGCGGCGATCAGAAATGAAGCAGCGATGATCAAATGCCACCAAAAGAAAGCTCTGTTTGTGGGAAAAAAGGACGCAAATTTTGTTTGGGTACAACGCCGCACGACCGCGCAATTGTCAGTTAAAGCGACGCAGCGCCGAATCGCAAAAAGGGCTCTGGTCCTAAAGTGGGAAATCCTTCCGGGGCTGAAGTGGTTAAAAACTACCTGTAGTTCTACAAGGAAAATGGCACTCTTAAAGCAGTGCCCTACACTCTCCTTATCCCCGTCATCTCAGATCTTAGGCCGACAGGGATCCTCTATTAGAGCAAAAAGCTATTTCACTTTTACGTGGTAAGGTAACAAAAAAATATGAAAATATAATCTATATGTCTCCCACTTTCTCCTCAAAGATGTCTGGTTTATCCTCTAAATATGCAGGGTACATCAGTAACCAAGGTTGATCAACCCTTTCTTGCTTGCAGAATTGCATAGCTAACAGGCCTAACACAATTTGCATAAACAATATAATAAACTTTAACACATACACATATGACAGCCAAAAAAATCTCACCTAAGATGCGCGTCCACTTCCTGATGAAATGTTTCACAGAACTTTCAGGACTACTCTGCCAGGGCTTCAGAATTCACGATCCAGCGCAAACCTTTCCACCGAGAAATGCTTGCGGTTCTGGGTGCTCTTGTACAGTTAAGGACTCCTTATCTTGCAGGAACTCAAGACAAAAAATATATTAGGGTTATGGATTCTGTGTAGAACTTCTTTTGACACTCCTTCTGTGGGTTCTAAATGAAATATCTACACTCCTGCTACTGGGGTGCCAATTGAAATAAAAATGGGGTGGTTATGGGTTCCCCAAATTTATTTCACATATATATTGTCTATTCCTATAATTAGGGTTATGGATTCTGTGTAGAACTTCTTTCGACACTCCTTCTGTGGGTGCCAAATGAAATATCTACACTCCTGCTATTGGGGTGCCAATTGAAATAAAAATGGGGTGGTTATGGGTTCCCCAAATTTATTTTACATGTATATTAATTATCTATTCCCATTGCACTTGTTTTCACAGTACTCCTACATTCATGAGAAATTCCGGCAAAATGTTCCACAAGCCTTGTTGACGGGCACATTCCTTAGGATGCAGCATAAAGCACCAAATTGTCCATAAGAAAAAAAAAACTTAAATTGCAAATATTAATCTGAATCTTTGTTTGTTCCTTCTCCCCTGACTGTTTGTTAAGACTCAAGACAAATAATATATTAGGGTTATGGATTCTGTGTAGAACTTCTTTCCACACTCCTTCTGTGGGTGCCAAATGAAATATCTACACTTTTGCTACTGGGGTGCCAATTGAAATAAAAATGGGGTGGTTATGTGTTCCCCAAATTTATTTTACATATATAATTGTCTATTCCTATAATTTGTTAACCTACTAAAACTCTGATAACAGTAACAATGATAGTACAATAATATCTAAGGTTAGCTATATAAATAATCACTCTGCTTTAATAAAGCAAGGGTCTCATTTATTATAAAAAAAATAGAAATGCTAACATCAAAACACTAAGAGAAAACATTACAGAGCACACAACAAACAAATGATACGTTACATGACGCCGTCCTCAACCTGTGTATATTCGGCTGGCTCGGTGACAGAAGAGGGGGCTAGCAGGAAGAAACGCTGGCTTTTAAACCCATTCATCCACCATCCACCCACACACACCCAGGGCCAGCTTACTTCCGCATTCTGTCCAATGGTGGCATACTTCCTGTCCTTCAATCTGTCTCCTAGGACGCATGCTTGTAGAGGCCGTATATGTCCATGATTTGACCCGGGTCATTCTCCATTGACAGCTGGCCTTTAATCTTCGGTGACCCAAGCAATCAATCACCATATCAGCAGTAGACTATTGAAGAATCAGTCACTTCATTCTTTATTGCACCAGATGGTTTACATTCAAGCTTTTACTCCCACACCAGGGGGCATGAAGGTTTGGATATGTGTTCTTCAGTTCATATCCTTGATGTGGAAAACTTGCTGAATGGTATTCCTCTACCCGCCATACATCACATTAGAAGGCCTAGAGATGTTAGTAGCTGAATTACTGCAATTTCAGGCCAGGTATAATCAGGTTTCCACCATCCAGAAACATCTGATATTAAAACAAAGAAAACATGTTGCTATCCAACAGTAGGGGAAACTTAGTGCAGCCAGGAGTTGGATAATCTCTCTGTTCTATTCCATCCCCTGTAGTGTAGCAGGCTGGACTGAGCTGTGCTCTCACCTCTCCCTCCAATCTAGCTGTAAACATGTCCTCTCTGTGCATCTCAGAACTCAAAGAAGGCAGTCTGGAGAAGGGGGTGGGTTCAGCACTTTCCTATTGGCTGAGAAGGCAGCAAAGAGGCTGTATATCAACCAGCCTCTGAAATCTGCCTGCTGGGTCTAGCTAAAGATCACCGCCTTATGCGGCAGGAGCTGCTGTATCCCTCCACAGGAAAAGAGTACCCAGCTTCCTGGCATCAGTACAGGATTTACCAGAAGAATACAAATTTAAAAATCACAGTGACACATACAAGAACTGGTATGTGAATTTTGGGGGTGCTTAAAGAATTTGTGAGGGTGCTTGAGCACGCCCAAGCTCCTATCTTGCACCGCCCCTGAATCCAGGAACAAAACCGGGGACAGACTTGGTCCAAGGAACAGTGTCCTCAGTCCAGAGACATCTGATCACCCTAATGTACATATGCTCTGCAATCCTAGGGTCCCTCCTGAGATTGCTAGGGGTTCCTTCAGCAATGGGGAATTTCTGCCTCATTGACAAAAAACTAGGGAATACTGAGTATTTTCACAAGTACTCACTCATGAAAATGCTCCCATACCAAAACCGATACTATACAGTGCGATTTGTGTCCGTACAAAATTAATGAGTGCAAATCACACTGCAAAGAATCACATAAAATGTAAACAGGAGTGCAGTGCGATTCCTGTCTGAATCACAAGTAGTTTTCTGCACTGCTACTGTGTGAACCCAGGCAAAATCACTATGATAAGCCTATGTGTTCACACAGGAGTGGTGGGGAAAGAGCATGTGGTTTGGAGCGGAATCTCACCACATTCTTGTTTAAATCGCATGCAGTTCTTTGAAGTGTGATTTGTACCCATTCATTTTGTATGGACGCAACTCACACTGCAAAGTATCAGTACTCCGTACCTGTAAGTACTTGACCGAAAGTATCAGTACTCGTACTCGCTGATAAAAAAAACAGTATGCAGCCCTACAAGAAACCGCTGACAACAATGGTCTTCTTAGATATCTGTAAGGGCTCATTTACACTTGTTTCAGCTTCAACACACATTTAGGGCTTGTTTACACTTTCTTTGGCTTCAACGCACATTAAAACCCATACTGCTTCAACAAGCTTTTATGATGTGTTTTTGAGGCTTCATGGCGCTTTGATGAGGCTTCGGTGGTGCTTCTCACACCTATCTCACACCTGCAATTCCTCCAAAACAAAGCGAAGCTAAAGCTGAATTACAGCCTCTGAAAAGCCGTAGGTGCTTCAAGCACTCAGGGCTCCTTTACACTTGCTTCAAAACAAGGCTTCGGAAATGCTTTGAGAGCGCTAGTCAAAGGTCCTGTCACTAAATAAAATGGTTAGCTTACAGTCCTGTTTACACTTGCTTTCGCTTTGCTACGGCTACGCTTCAAAAATTATACCTCGTGTCGCTTTAGTTGTGCTTCAAAGCATCTTCAAATCCTCAATAGAAGTCTATGCAAAGCTCACTTGAAGCCTCGTCGAAGCTCCACCAAAGCCTCGTCGAAGCTCCAAAGCCTCGTCGAAGCTCCACCAAAGCCTCGTGGAAGCTCCACCAAAGCCTCATTGAAGCCCAACGAAAGCTTCATCAAAGCCCCACTGAAGTACCAAGCAAAAGCAAGTGTAAACAGGACTGTAAGCTAACCATTGTATTTAGTGACATGAGCTTAGACTGGCGTTCAGAGAGCTTTAACAAATCATGTCTGAAGCCTTGTTTTGAAGCAAGTGTAAACGAGCCCTTAGGGGGGTATTCTTCCCACTGACCTCCAATGTAAGATAGTCATCCCAGTGCCCACCAATGTAAAGGACGGTCATCCCAGTGCCCACCAATGTAAATTACTTTCATCCCAGTGACCACCAATGTAAGTTACGTTCATCCCTGTGGCCTCCAATGTCAGGGACATTCATCCAAGTGCCCACCAATGTCAGGGATGTTTATCCAAGTGCCCACCAATGTCAGGGATGTTTATCCAAGTGCCCACCAATGTCAGGGACGTTTATCCAAGTGCCCACCAATGTCAGGGACGTTTATCCAAGTGCCCACCAATGTGAATGACGTTCATCCCAGTGACCCCCCAATGCAAGGGATGCTCATTCAAGTGCCCACCAATGTTAGGGACGCTCATCCAAGTGCCCACCAATGTCAGGGACGTTTATCCAAGTGCCCACCAATGTAAGGGATGTTCATCCCAGTGCCCACCAATGTAAGGTACGTTCATCCCAGTGCCCACCAATGTCAGGGATGTTTATCCAAGTGCCCACCAATGTAAAGGATGTTATCACAGTGCCCACCAATGTAAGGTACGTTCATCCCAGTGCCCACCAATGTATGGGACGTTCATCCCAGTAACCACCAATGTCAGGAACATTCATCCCATTGCCACCCAATGTAAGGGGCGTTCATCCCAGTGCCCACCAATGTAAGGGACATTCACCCCAGTGACCACCAATGTCAGGGACATTCTTCCCAGTGACCCCCAATGTCAGGGACATTCATCCCAGTGACCACCAATGTAAGAGACGTTCATCCCACTGACCACCAATGTAAGTAATGTTTATCCCAGTGACCCCCAATGTCAGGGACATTCATCCCAGTGAACAGCAATGAAAGAGATTCATCCCAGTGCCCACCAATGCAAGGGATGTTCATCCCAGTGCCCATCAATGTAAGGGACAGTCATCCCAGTGACCACCAATGTCAGGGATGTTCATCTCAGTGCCCACCAATGTAAGGGGCTTTCATCTCAGTGCCCTCCAATGTAAGGGATGTTCATCCCAGTGACCACCAATGTAAGGGACATTCTTCCCAGTGGCCCCCAATATAAGAGACATTCATCCCACTGACCACCAATGTAAGTAAATGTTTATCTCAGTGCCTACCAATGTAAGGGACATTCAACCCAGTGACCATCACCCTTACTTACTGTGAGCTGTGGCTATAGTGAATATTAGCAGGAGTTCCCAGAGACCTGGAAAGTTATTTCCTACAGGTTGAAAAGTTTGAGAAGGGCTGTATTAGCCTTAAACCAGCCTAAATCCTCCAAAGGAAACATAAAAGGAGAACATCAAATATATCATGGAGGACTCACATAGGACTCTACACAAATAGCTCAATATAAACTGCAGATGATCATCAGTAACAATCTGCCCAACATTCACATGTAATGCCGGCTGCAGAGTCTTCAAGAAGTCTAATCATTGTGTTCTCCTGGTGTGCAGCCAATCAGTGTGTTCTTGGTGGGAGTGGAGATGACCCATCTATAAGGATATACAGTCCATACACACACAGCACAGGGCAGTGTTCACACTATGAGACGCTTCTCAGGGCTGCAGTTCCTCTGAGCTCCACAAGGTGGTGATCTCACTTCTACCCAGACAGGAAGTCTCTATGGAAGACAGGAAGTGATGTCACCTATAAATAAGTTCCAGTTGAAAGGCAAATTGGGAGGAAGTAGAGAGGAGACGTTGCTGGAAGTGGCAGTAGAGGAGGTAATAAGAGCTTATTTTCTATTTACACCCAGTAACCCCCCCTCATGTCCGTCCTCTTCCTCCATAGTCACTGTGACGTCTTTTATCCACATTATTAATCACCTTTGTATATATGTAGTCACAGGACACTACAGGGACCGATACCATCCAGAGAGGCTGAGCCTTCAGTCCTGGAATTCCTGTTTATTATCCTCCTTTATACTATAGTCCTATTATACAAGGTTTGGATGTTCTTTGATTCTCATGCCCACTATTGAGGGGAAGCCCCTATAGATGACAACAAACAGCACTAAAAACATGAGAATTGGCCAACTTTTTTGGGGGGGTGGATGGGAAAAAAATATTTCAATTAGTGACAGAATCTTTAGACATATCAAATAAATCTTTTGCAACCCTACTTTTAAAGATCAGTGGCGATGTTTAATATTGAGATTACGCAAGATTATCATTGTTTTCTATGGAATGACAGAAGGGAATGCCCATAGAGTATAATGGGAAGCAAAATATAAACTCATTTGCAGGCAAATCTGAGAGACAGCAATTTATCCTTTCCCACAGGTTTTCCCCAAGTAGAGCAGCAGATAGTAAGATTGAGATTATTTGGGATTATAGCTGTTTTCTATGGAATGACAGATAAATGATAGAAAGGAATGCCCATAGAGTATAATGGGAAGCAAGATGTGACCTGGAGTCGGAGCCATTAGATATATCTCTTGTCACATGAGAGATCACACAAATACTTAAAAATATAACATTTATTACAAGTAATGACAGATACAGATAAAGATAAAGAAAATATCAAGAATACTTAACTAAAGGTGCTTGTTTCCGTAGCCATTGAGTCTCTGACATGGCACAGGGGATCAGGACCAGACACGTGCCTCATGGCTGTTCTGGGTGAGACTAACTCGTATAGATTTTGGCTGTGGTCATATAGAACTTGTGTAAACCACCCCCAGCCAACACCCTGTAAGCAACAATATGACCTTTACAGGAGAGGGGGCTAGCTTGACCATATAAGGCAGTTCAAATGCCAATAAGTTGAGTCATGCAAGGTAACCAGGATATTAGAGGCTATAATAGATATTTGTGAGGCCAACCTTAATGAGGAATATGAAATATGCAATCTCCCCAATAATATACCAAATAAATCCTTGGCAGATGTACTTCTCCATTTTCAGTGATTGATGTTAAAAATTGCGATTCAGAGGGATTATTGTTATTTTTCTAGGGAATTACAAAGCTAAACAACAGAAGGGAATACCCATAAAGTATAATGGGAAGCGAAATATAAACTTGTTTGAAAGCAAATCGAGAGACATAGCGATTTCACCTTTCCCATAGGAGTTCCTTCAGTAGAGTAACAAATAGCAATGTCCGTTACACACGATGAGATGATCGGGCGAATGATCTTCCGTTTTTTTTTTTTTTACATGCTAATCTCAGATCGCATCTGAAGAGTTTACTTTAGTCACGAAAATTTTCGCACAACAGAATACAAAATATGAAGTGATGTGTTGTAATGTATTTGTATTGCATTTTCGAACGACAGCCGTACTAATGAAGGCGAAAATTGTACGATCGGGCACCGTGCGAGAAAATTTTTTCTGTATGTCCGATCTTGTCCAGACGGAAAACATCGGATGAGCTGTCATGATCGGCTCTGTACTAATGATCCAATTATCATACGATCGCTTCGAAAGCGGTATTTTCCATATGATTTCCTGATCGTGTGTACGGGGCTTTAGATTGAGATTATTTGGGATTGCAGCTGTTTTCTATGGAATGACAGATAAATGATAGAAAGGAATGCCTATAGAATATAATGGGAAGCAAGATGTGACCTGGAGTCAGAACCATTAGTCATATCGGATCAATCTTTAGAAGACATTCTCTCCATGTTCAGTGGCGATGTTCAAAATTGAGATGACGTGGGACTGGCATTGTTTTCTATAGAATGAAAAGGTGAATGACAGAAGGGAATGCCACTAGACTATAATGGGAAGCAAGGGAGTCAGAACCATTAGATGTATAAGAAAAAAATGTTTGCTGGCATACTCTCCAAATTCAGTGACCATGTTTAAAATTGAGATTAAGCAAGATTATCAATGCTTTTTATGGATTGACAAGGATGAATGACAGAAGGGAATGCTCATGGAATATAATGTAATGCAAAATCTAAACTCATTTGCAGGCAAATCTGAGAAACAGCAATTTCACTTTTCCCACAGGTGTTCCCCAAGTAGATGGTAAAATTTAAATTATTTGGGATTATAGCTGTTTTATATGGAATGGCAGAAGGGAATGCCCATAGAGCAGGGGTCAAACTCCAATTACCTAAATTAATAGAGCTTTATTTTGGTGGTATTTGATCACCTCCTGAAGTTTTTATTTTTTGCGCTATAAACAAAAAAGTGACAATTTTGAAAAATCCCAATATTTTTTACTTTTTGCTATAATAAATATTAAGAAAAAAACGAATTTCTTCTTCAGTTTAGGCCGCTATATATTCTTCTACATATTTTTGGTAAAAAAAAATTTCAATAAGCGTATATTGATTGGTTTACGCAGAAGTTTATCGCATCTACAAAATAGGGGATAGATTTATAGCATTTTTTATATATATATATATATATATATATATTTTAACTAGTAATGGCGGTGACCTGCAATTTTTAGTGGGACTGCGACATTGCGGCGGACAGATCTGACACTTTTGACACTTTTTTGGGACCACTGACATTTATACAGCGATCAGTGCTAAAAATAGGCACTAATTACTATATATATGTCACTGGCAGGGAAGGGGTTAACACTAGAGGCGATCCAGGGGTTAAGTGTTCCCTAGGGAGGTGTTTCTAATTGTAGAGCGAGTGTACTGCCTGGGTGTAGAGAGAGAACGCTGTTCCTGATCACTAGGAACAGCAAATCTCTCTCTTCTCCCTTGACAGAACAGGGATCTGTCTGTTGACCTTGACCGATCCCTGTTCTGTCTCTCTGAGGAGCAATCACAGGTGGCTGACAGACATCAAATGAGTTTATATTTTGCTTCCCATTATACTCTATGGGCATTCCCTTCTGTCATTCACCCTGGTCATTCCATAGAAAACAATAATAATCCCGCTTCATCTCAATATTAAACCTCACCAATGAACATTGAGAGAATAAATAAAATGGTTGCAGCGCCCAAGAAAATTACATGAGTTTCTAGTCTATGAATGCAGCAGACAATGGAATAAATTAAATCAATATTCTTCCTTTTCCTGAAGGGAAGTTCCCTCTTCTCTCTCTAAACGACAAGGATCACTAGTCCTTGTCGCAAGAGAGAGATGTGGGTCCGTCATGTGAGCGAGATGTTAATCTTTGTGGAGGGA
>BLSH010055112.1:1061023-1075894 GCA_018402905.1 Glandirana rugosa | reverse complement strand
CTCTTTTCCTTCAGAGACTCTTTTTGCACGGAAGATATAGGGAGTATTCTCTTCCTTCACTGTGTTGAACTTTCTGGTATAACCAGGAGGAGACTATACTATTTGGTCTCTCCCTTCAGGAAAAGGAAGAATATTGATTTAATTTATTCCATTGTCTGCTGCATTCATAGACTAGAAACTCATGTAATTTTCTTGGGCGCTGCAACCATTTTATTTATTCTGTTTAAACAATTTTTTGATCTATTGTTTATTTGCGAGCAGCCCAACGCTTCAACATTGTTTACAATAATTTTCATCTCATTTTATAGTGGGCGCGGTTTATTTTATATATATTTTTAACATTGAGAGAATGTCTTCTAAAAATTGATCTGATATGTTGTATGGTTCCAACTCCAGGTCACATCTTGCTTCCCATTATACTCTATGGGCGTTCCTTTCTATCATTTATCTGTCATTCCGTAGAAAGGAGCCGTAGCCATTGCCCCCTTGGGGGTTACTGAATGTTGTGATTCACCTGTCACTCTGCCCATCCAGACATCCATCTCAGGCACTCGGAGACAGATCAGTCTGTCTGTTTTATTGAGGGTATTGAACTTGGATAGGGATTAAGGGATTATGGGATGCCCCAGGACATTCAGTGCAAATTTGCTTAGGACTATATACACTCCAGTATATACACCTCTTTCTTCACTCTAGCCCAAACACTTGCTGCATGATCAACTCCTTGTTCCTCTCTCCTGCACAAACTTGGTTCCGGCCTAGCTAGCACATGCTGAGGCCTGCTGTAGTTTTAGCATGGCCTCCGGATTGCCCATTACAGGCAGGTACCATGGGTACCCAAAGTGTAGCAAAGTACATTTGTGCTAGCTAGTCTGATGGACTACTGCTCCCGGCCCACCCTCTTCCAGGCCGCTATGGCCCTCTCCACTGCCACAGTGACACCACAGTCCCAACTGGCTCTTGTACCCTTCTGAGACTTTCCCCTCACCCCAATCTGCTCCGGTGTACCTCCTCCAACCTTCCAGGGAGTGCTTCGCTTACCGATGCCTGTCATTTGTAGTTCCTCTCCTGGAGACCACTCCTGCTGTCCTTTCCCGCTCTGCCTTGTGCCTCTCCTCCAGGATCTCACTCTCTCCTCCTGGATGCACCCGAGCACTCCTAGGCCAAGGTCACCCCCCAGATTGGGAGCTCCCCTGGGCCTCGACAGCCTCCGCACTATCTCATCTCCAGCTCTTCCACCCTGAACACTCCTCTCCGGCTGGGCTGACCCCAGGTATTTAAGGAGGCCTGCCCCCTGCCAATCCAAGTTGGGGATCGGTCAGGGCTCCTTAACATATCACAGGCAGAGTCCACCTCTCTTCCCATCTTCCCCTCTAGAACCTTGCAGAAAGAAACAGGAGGTACAGAGAAATGACCTCATCTGTGAGTCACCAGCTGCTTCCTGAGCCACTCCCAGCCCAGATTCAAAACAAACAGGCCTAGCAGCCAAGTAAGCTTGCCTAAATTTACCTACTCTGCCAAATAAAAATCCTCACTCTAGCACAGCTATAATCCCAAATTATCTCAATCTTACTATCTGCTACGCTACTTGAGGAACACCTGTGGGAAAGAACAATCGCTATGTCTCTCGATTTGCTCGCAAATGTGTTTATATTCTGCTTCCCATTGTACTCTATGGGTATTGCCTTTTGTCATTCACCTTTGTCATGCCATAGAAAACAATAATAATCCCACCTAATCTCAATATTAAACATCGCTACTGAACATGGAGAGAATGTCTTCTAAAGATTGATCTGATATGTCTAATGGTTCCGACTCCAGGTCACATCTTGCTTCCCATTATACTCTATGGGCATTTCTTTCTTTCATGTATCTGTCATTCCATAGAAAGGAGCTGTAATCCCAAATCTCTCTTACTATCTGCTACTCTACATGAGGAACACCTGCGGGAAAGGATAAATAGCTATGTTTCTCAGATTTGCCTGCAAATGAGTTTTATATTTTTCTTCCAATTATACTCTACTGGCCTTCTCTTCTGTCATTCACCCTGGTCATTCCATAGAAAACAATAATAATCCCTCTTCATCTCAATTTTGAACATCATCACTGAACATAGACAGAATGTATTTTAAAGATTGATCTGATACGTCTAATGGTTCTGACTCCAGGTCACATCTTGCTTCACAATGTACTCTGTGGGCATTCGTTTCTTTAATGTATCTGTCATTCCATAGAAAACCATTATAATCCCAAATCTCAATCTTACTATGTGCTACTCTACTGGAGGAACACCTGTGGGAAAGGTGAAATCGCTGTGCTTCTCAGATTTGTCTGCAAATTATTTTATATTTTGATTCCCATTATGCTCTATGAGCATTCCTTTCTGTCATTCACCTTTGTTATTCCATAGAAAACAATGATAATCTTGCACAATCTCAATATTAAACATTGCCACTGATATTTAAAAGTAGGTTTGCTAAAGATTCATTTGATATGTCTAAAGATTCTGTCACTAACTGAAATATTTTGTTTCCATTATTGTCTATGGTCATTCCATTTTGTTCCATTATTCTCTATGGGCATTCCATCTCCCTGTTAAAGTCTACGGGCATTCCATTCTGTCATTCCTTTTAGTATATTGTACAACCAATACAGTCCAGATAATGCTCTGTCTACAGAAAACCCTTATAGATCACACGACCACATCAATGAAGATGGAGGAGGATCGGAATCATATGACTGAGAAGATACTAAAACTCACCCTGGAGATCATCTACCTGCTGACCGGAGAGGTGAGGAGGATTCTGGGAGGTCACATGACATCACTCTTATCTCTATTAACAAAAAAACAGACCTGACCGGAGAGGTGAGGAGGATTCTCAGAATGTAACATGATATTACTGTTTTTGTTGAATGTAGTGTTTTCCGCCTATGACGTCTGAAGATCATATGACCATCACAGTACCTCCATGTGACTCCCTAAAACCCGAGAGACACAAGATGCAGAAGATTCTAGAAGTCACCAAGAAGATGATGGAGCTGCTGACAGGGGAGGTGAGCGGTGCTGGGAATTCTGGGACATTATCCAGTAACCGACAAGGGATGTGTCTGGATGGTGACTGTATCATTGTGTGTGTCAGGTTCCTAGAAGGTGTCAGGATGTCGCTGTCTATTTCTCCATGGAGGAGTGGGAGTATTTAGAAGGACACAAGGATCTCTACAAGGACCTCATGATGGAGAATCAGCCACCCCTCACATCACCAGGTAAGAGGAGACTTTATTGTAAAGGAGAGAGTAGTATGCAGGGTCCACCTAGATTCCCATCATCTGCTAAAACACATAAAAACAATGTATTCAGTCAGTGTGTGTGTCTCCTACAGATGGATCCAGTAATGGAGACCCACCAGAGAGATGTCCCTGTCCTCTGTATTCCCAGGATTCCACACAGGAAGATCACACCATCCCTCACCATCATCAGGTAGATGAGGAACAATCACTGATAGTATCATTAGGATCTGTATATTATCTGCATTGTAACCATTGATGTCATTTTATTATATATTCAGAGTGGAAACCTGAGAGAGTCTAAAGTTGAGGGTCAAGCCGAAGAAGAGCGGTATGCGAGGGATGATCAGCAGTCTATTGAGGAGGATGGAATAACGGGGACATTTATAGAGGAGGACGCTCCTATAGAGATCAGCACAGGTGGGTTAATAAAAAAATAAATACAGTCCTTCGCCCATACTGCTCACTGATTGGTCCAGAGTAGACCTGGGCTGAACAACCCCCGCCGCGGTTTGCGGCAGAACTTTCAAACATTGCAAAAGTTCAGAACCGAATAATGAACCCCATTGAAGTCTATGGGATTCCAAACTGGAAAAAATCAAAAGTGCCCATTTTTAAAGCTTATATGCCACAAATTTTGCATACAATTGTAATGGGGGCCCGGGTACTGGTGATTCACTTTACTTAAAGTGAAACCATAAAAATGAAAAATTCCTTTAAATATAGTGCCCAAAAGTGTGAATATAAACTCACCAGAAATGTTTGACTCCTTTTACATGTAGGTCAAAATGCGCTGTTTGCCCACTTAGGCTGATATCTCTTTTTATCTCCAGTGTGTTCCTCCAAATGATTGCCCATCAGAGGGGAAGTGACCAAGTAGGAGACATTAAAGGGTATCCTAGCGTAGTGATTTTATTAAAAAATTGTCATTAAAAACAAGGATTATTGCACTCACATGGTAAGGTACTTGCCTGGATACTGATGACAGCGTGTACAGCATGCGTGGGAATAGGTAACGGGTTCTCCAAGCCTGCTTGAAGGCGGCGTGCGCCCCAAGCCTTGTTCCGGTAAGTAGCCTGGGATGCGGAAGTGACAAACCCATGCTTCAATGTACGTTTCACCAAGATGCCGTCTTCAGGAAGTCATGTTTCCTGAGGAGGGGACTATTAACCAAATGTAATAAAGATGGGGAAATGTGTAAGTGAATACACTTTAATCATGGGAAAGTGGTGTTTGGTGCACGTTAACTTGAGTACCCACTACACAGACACACTCCACTGACACACTGATATACTGCAGTAAAACTGCACTGACACACTGAAATATACTGCAGTGTGTCAGTGCAGTTTTACTGCAAATGAGTCAAGGAGAGGTGTAGCTGATCCAGGTGAGATCAATCCGGGATCCAGGAGGCTGGGTGCTAGCCCCGGCTCACCACCTTGAGAAATCCAAATTGAAGAAAAAGAACGGCTGCACTCCAACACAGATCCAACGTAGATTTATTGATAGTCACAGCTGACACCAAGACCGATATACAGACCGAAAGGTTGACTCGTTTCAAACTGTGCTAGTGCTTCCTTCAAAACTAAGTTTTACTGCAGTATATCGTAGTGTGTCAGTGGAGTGTGTGTAGTGACAATATACTGCAGTAAATGTGCACTAATGCACTGAGATATACTGTGGTAAACGTGCAACAACACTGAAACGTACTGTGTCAAATGTGAACTAATGCTCTGCAATATACTGCGGTAAACATGCACCAACACACTGAAATGTACTGCGGTAAACGTGCACTAACGCACTGCAATATAAGAAGGTAAACATGCACGAATGCACTGCAATATACTGCGGTAAACATGCACGAACACACTGCAATATACAGTGGTAAACATGCACGGATGCACTGCAATATACGGCGGTAAACATGTACGAACGCACTGCAATATACAGTGGTATACGTGCACTAATGCACTGCAATATACTGTGGTAAGTGTGCAATAATGCACTGAAATATACTGCATCAAACATGCACTAATGCACTACAATATACTGCGATAAACGTACACGAACGCACTGAAATACACTGCGTTAAACGTGCACTAACATAGGGCGTGGCCTGACACGACATGCATTACCCTGTGAAATCCTGATCACCTGCTCCCTTATTCTGCCCGATTCCTCTCCTGGCCCCTTGGTGAATAGTACGGTACTATTGGTGTACGGCTTGGTGAATGGGAAGGCGACGGAAACAAGCCCCGGCCAAGATGAATGTTGCCACATGGTCCAGCCACCGCTCCTCAGGCCTCTCTGGCATCCTCCCCTGAATTGTTTGGAGAGGCACCAGAGCCCTCTCTACCCCCCTTCCCCGGGGGCCTCTGCACCTCCTGTGAGGCTCTCCCAGACCTCCGAGCGAGAAAGAGATGGAGGATGAGGTGGAACAGGAACCTACCTGTGGTTTGTTTGGGTGTGAATGACTTTTTCTTGCCTCCTCCTCCCTCGGGATCTGCAGCCATGAAAGGGCCTAGTGCTGGTACACAGGGCGGTGTGCTCCCTCTCCCCCTTTTTTTTTTTTCCTGCATCGGGCCCGTCTTAGTTGTAATCTGAATATGTCAGGGGGATTGAAATCTAAATTTAAAAGGGCTTCTGTATTTGAATTTCTGAAATCCCACAAACCACATATATTATGCTTACAAGAAACCCATTTGACTGGGTCTAGGGTTCTTTTCTCTCAAAAACATTGGTTATCGCTCAACTTATTCCAATTATGCCTGGGGAGTGTCAGTTTTAATGTGGAAGGCCCTCCCCTTTTCATGTGACAGGGTAATTTCAGACCCTAAAGGGCAATATGTTTTTCTGCTATGCACTGTAGGTTATTACTGGTTGTGGTGTATACACCCTCCCCCCCCCCCCTTCTCCCTTACCCGGTCACGGTTGCAATCTTCACTGAATTGAGTGTTCATTTTTCTGATTTACCAACAATAGCCACTATAATTATGGGGGACTTCAATTCGGTATTTGACCCAACTCTGGACCGATTGAAGCCTATTCGCTCTGAATCTAAACTATTTGGTCAATGGTGTGATACATTTGGATAATTGGATCTGTGGCGGCGGACAAACCCCACAGATAAGGTTTACTCATGTCAATCTCAATCGTACTGTGCTCTTTCCAGGCTGGGGTATGCGTTGGCTACTATGGACCTGGTGCCATATATACTGTACATAAAGTTGCCTACATCACTCAAACATTATCTGACCACTCTGCCTTGTGTGTGGACCTTATGTTGGGGCACAGACCTTCTTTTCGGATGTGGAGACTCAGCCCTCTTTGGATCTCCACAGCTGAATTGCAAGACCCTGTTAAAACGGACATGATTCAATACTGGGTGATGAATGACCAATCCTCTTCCACTGGCCCCTTGTGGGATGCTTTTAAAGCAACTGTACGAGGCCATCCAGCTGAAACTGAGTTTGAGGGGTTTTTCGAGTCTATTCAATTTCCAGAGCTAGATAACTCTCAGACTTATACTAGATAAACCCCTGATGTTGGATGAAATTACTGAGGCTATTCACTCCTCCCCTTCCCTTCCTCCTAATTAGACCCCAAGGTTAGATAGTTTACCTGCAGAATGGTATCAAAACTATGTGGATGACCTAGCCATCAGGTTACATACCTTATTCGGTGAGGTTTTGAGGAGGGTGAACTTCCCAACTCTGTGTGAGGCCTTAATAGTGGTATTGCCAAAGCCGGAGAAGGACAGATTACAGTGTGGGTCTTACCATCCCATTTCACTATTAAATAGTGATGTGAAAGTGCTTGCTAAACTTTTGGCCAAACGACTGCAAACGGTCATCCTTCACCTGGTTCATTCAGATCAAACTGGTTTCATGCTCGGCAAGAGCATGCATGACCACATCCGCTGACTTTATTTGCATATATATATAAAGCAGCTGCTGACCAAGAAAGCGCTTTAGGGCTCTCATTAGATGTGATGAAAGCTTTTGACACTGCTAAATGGTCCTTTCTTTGGGAGGCCATGCATAAGATGGGATTTAGCCTTCAATATATTAAATTGGTGCGTCTGCTTTACACCAATCTAAGGGCCAGGGTACACACCAACAAAGAGGTTTCGGTGCTGTTCTTACAGAGAGGCACGAGACAGGCACGAGACAGTGTTACCCACTCTTGCCGCTCCTGTTTGCGCTTGCCATTGAGCCCTTGGCACTGGCAGTGCGGCAGGTGGCGGCGATTGGGGTCATCTGCTATGGTGAGCTATCTGAATAGATCTTTCTTTATGCAGATGATGCATTGATTTATTTGGAGGGTTTGGAGATATCATTTACTTACTTACATTTATTTTACTTACATTGATGAGGGTGGTGGAGGAGTTTGGGGTGGCCTCTGGTCTGCGGGTTGGCTGGGACAAATCTCTGGCATTCCCAATTGGCCCTAAACTTAAATATGAGTATCTGCTTCAGTCCAAATTGCAAATATAACCCACCTTTCGATATTTAGGGATCCAAATTATCTCTGATCTTACTGTGTTTGAGTCTCTCAATATAGCACCAATTGTATCCAATATGGAGACTAGACTGCGTACCTGGGCTTCTTTGCCTCCAAATTTGATTGGCCGGGTGAATATGTTTAAAATGGTATACCTCCCAAATTTCTTATATGTATTTCGGGCACCCCCAGTTTTCCTGCCAAAGAAACTGTTCAAACAAATAGACTCCATTCTGACTACCTTTCTTTGGCAGGGGGCTCATCCACGTATTGCTAAGGCTTCTCTCCAGGCTTCCAAATCCAGTGGGGGATTGACCTGTCCGGGCCTTAGGAACTATTTCTTGGCATCGCAGCTTACCTTTTGTTTAGTTCCTGGAGTCCGCCTCAAGCTTTTCCACTACCCTACTCTGTGCTTTCTATAGGTCAGCCAATGTTTGCCCAACACTAATCCAGAGTAGGATAAGGACTTGATATCAGCCTGTAATCCCCTGGTCATCTTCCTGAGCTGTGTTCCCATCCTGTATTCCTGTATTTCTCTCAGATAATCTTCCTTCTCTGTGCTGCAGACACAATTTATGTATCTAGCGTTGTGGGACTTCTGCCGCTTGTCTCCAGTAAACATTAAAATGTTACCACTGATTGCTGAATTCCAATATATATACTCTATGTTGTACATTACGTCTTTCTGATACTTTATAGACTTATCTGTTTTATCTTATACAATATGTTGTACATTACATAGTCCTGACTTCTGCTCTCCCCCCTCTACTCTCAGCTATATATAATCATAATATGTATTCTCTTTTGTTACACCCATTTCCTACCAGATGGGCATTTTATATCTGATGATTTGATCGGAGCACAGACTTATACATGGTGATAATAATGTGATAACATCCTCAAACTTTGGAACCTTAAACAGAAAGTGATAATGGGGGAGGAGTCAAGAACCCAATGATGGTGGTCCTCAGGATTAGTCCAGTCTTCATCTTGGTTGTTCTCCCCCCCATCCTCACTCTCTGACCTCTGGTGGGGCTCAGCCCCGCTGTTATTCATGACTAAATCATGGACTAAATAAGGAAGTACAGTACTTCTTGTGTTGGGAAGATGGCAATGAGGGATAGATGGGGTGGGGACACTCATCCTATAATCCTCTCATCATTGTCACTCCTATAAAAGACAGTCCTGATTGTTTCCTCACTCTGTAGGGTCCATGAATAAAGAAATGAACTGGTAGGAGATCAGAGGAGCCATTTACTCATTACCTTGAGGGGGGAATTGTAAGATCCCCAGAGACAAAGCTGTCTGATGTGGGCAGAGTCCTGGTTTAGGGGAGCCAATCTGCTCATGTCTAATAATTGTTTTATTTATATATATAAATTTAGATATGTTTATTGAGAGGTGTACAAAGAGAAACCCAATACACAAAACCTCAAAAAACAATTAGGCCACTTCACAGTGCCTCACATGTCTCATTAAATTGCATATCTAGAAATCACATTATACATTATCCATAACCATAAAAAGACAACATTAATATTTCGGATGTAGGAAGGTCAGAGTAAGGGGATTAGAAAGCCACCTAGCCCATATTTTATTAAACACTTTTGTTTTTTCCCCAAGTGAGTTTATACACTGGGAGGAGGAGTCATACAGAAGTATAAGCCAGGGTAGGGAACACCGATCCTTTCCAGGACAGTAAAAGTAAAAAAGTATAATCTGCATAATAATGTTTTGGTATATTGAGGAAATGTCCGGTCTCCAAAGTTTCCCAGGAGATGGCTTTTGGATGTAAAATATTAGGTAAGCACAGCGTGGAAGAAATAAAAGAACCTAATTCCTCACAAAATCTCTTTTGGGTAGCATTAAGCATCTTCTTTTTAGTAAGGTCCAATAACCGCATTATTATAATGTTTTTGTTTCTCTGTAGTGTCTTACCCAAGTTTTTATGTGCTGCTATCTTTATGGCCATCTCTAGTCTGTCTTAAGTGAAAGGTCCACTTGATAGGCATCCTTATACTCACTCATGATTAATTAACAAATTTCCACCCCCACCCAATTACCAGTATAAATTTGAGCACCCTTATGGGGTCAGCATATTGCTGGGGGAGCACATTGCAGGGGCTGCTTTCTCGAAGTGATGCTTTCTACCAGTGATACGCATTTCATGCTCTGCGCTTTAGCGACCCCGTCTCTCTATTCAGCTCTCCTCCCACTCTATAACATGCATTCTCTACCACTCTTTCTGGCACTTGTGTCCTCTCTCCTCAAACTCTCTTACCTTAACCCTTTTCTCCACCACCCAGTTGTTATATATCACCCCATCTTCTGTCCTCTCCCTATTAATGCTCCCACCAACTCTCTCATTCTACATCCATATACTGAAAGAGCCACCAGGACTCTGAGACATGCCCCTCCATTTAAAACACAGTCCCACATTACCTTGCTCACCCTCCTGCTTCTCCTAACCTCTGGTGATATATCCTCAAACCCTGGGGCTCCATCATCCGTCTTTGCCCGACGCTCCCATCTCCCAACACCCTCTGGCAACAGCCGCAACCCACAGAACTTAGTCTCTATTCCTCTTCTTCCTACTACCAGCCTCCCCTTCTACTGTGCCCTCTGGAATGCCATGCTCTTTCTGCAACAAACTCACTGCCCTCCACGACATCTTTATCACTAATTCCTTTTACCTCCTTGCCATTACCAAAACCAGGCTTCATGAATCTGACATTACAGCTCATGCTTCCCTCTCCCATGATGGCCTTCTCTGGACACACTCCCCTAGACCAAGTGGATGGAAGGGAGGTGGAGTGGGAATCCTTCTTGCACCACGCAGCACCTATCAGGTACTCCACCCTCCTCCCTCTCTGACACTCTCCTCTTTTGAAGCACATCGCATCCGTCTATTCTCTTATTCCTCTAAGAGTTGCTGTCATTGTATCAACTTTCCTTGATGACTTCTTTGCCTGGCTACCCCACTTTCTCTCTTCTGAAATCCCCACAATCATTCTTGGCGATTTTAACATCCCTGTTAACGCTATCACTACTCTTCTAAACTTTTCAGTCTAACCTTATCTTTCGACCTGAAGCAATGGATACAGGCTCCTACTCACTCCAACGGAAACACCCTAGATCTTGTCTTCTCTTATCTGTGCACTCCTTGCAACCTTTCCAACAATCCTCTCCCACTCTGATCACCACCTTATTAGTTTCACTCTCTCACTGTCTTCCACCTCCTCTCCCTCCAACCGCCTAACAGTTACCCGTAGAAACCTTTGCCACCTCAACCTTTCTCTTCTCTACTCTGCTAATGACCACCTCTATGACAAAATCTCACCCCTGTCCTGCCCCAACCAAGCCAACCAAGCCAACAACTCGCGGTCATCCTCCCTAGAGAAGCTCGCCCCCCTTACTACATGCAGAATCAGGCCTCGGCCGCTACAACCTTGGCAAACGGACAACACCAGAAGTCTTAGAAAACATAGCCGCGCTCTTGAGCGTCTGTGGCATAAGACTAAGCTCCAAGAAGACTTCAAACATTACAAATCTGCCCTCCTAAAATACTATTCCTGCCTCCACACTGCCAAACAGACCTACTTTTTCTCAGGTCATTCTTCCAGGACGGCACTGCTGAGAAATGACGGTCTCACCTGGACAGGAAACACAATCAAGAACAGAGTTTAAAAGGCCCCACCCTCCCTCTGCCCCTCAGTTTTTGATTGTGTTTCCCACAGGATGCAGCGAAACATTTGTTATTTTAAACTATGGATCAAGGCCTGGGGCTGAGATCCCCCTCAGGGACCCTGACCCTCAGGCGACCAGTGGGGCGTCACAGGGGTGGCCAGCGGTGTGAGGGGGTGAGTGCCTAAACGGGTGCTTCCATTAATTTTCCTCACACTGGGGCCCTGAGTCTAAGCCAGGGGGGGCTAGACAGCAGGGACCCTGGATGCTGGAGGTCCGTAGGGAGACCCAAGAAGGAGGGGGGACGGCTCAGGGCGGTCGGAGGCCCCCCGCCGGTACCCCCTCCAAAATCCGGGGAACCCTGGGAGCAGTGGGGCTGCCCAGAACCCGGAGGGCGTAAGCCTCTGTGCTCCTACTTGCAGCGATGGGCTTGGCAGCGAGGACGGTTGGGAGGCAGAGGGGCAGGTGCCGGTCGTGCAGTGAGTGCTGGGGCGGCCGCATCTTTTCCAAAAGCCCGCGCTTCCCGGCAAGGCTGCGGGCTGTCAGAGCGGCATGGGGGGACGCGGCTGACGCGCACGTGGCCGACGTCACTTTCGTTGCTAGAGGTCATATCCGGGTGAGCTCCGGAAACATGGCGGTGGCCAGCAGTGAACGTGGGCGGTGTACAGCGGTCCACAAGGTGCAGAGGATGTCCGAAAACGCTCCGGTTCCTGGCCGAATCTCTCCTGGAGAGTGTGGGAGGTCAGATGGAGAAAGAATGCGGGCTGGAGGAGCCCTCCCCGATCGAGGAGACCACAGGGGGTGAGTCCACCCGATCACTGTGGGAGGGTGGGGAGTGCTGGGAAACCTTCCTATGTCCACCGCTCGTTTGCTATCTTTTGTCTGAGGCAGGTGGAGTCCCTGGGGGGGGCAGGGGCTACCTCATTGCCTGTTTACTTATGGGGCTGTGTTTGTGTTTTCCTTTTTCAGGTCCAACACGCCTAGCCCAGGGGTCGGCCACTAGGCCTGTAAAGACCCCGTCCCGCTCTAAGCGTTGTGGGTATTGCAACGACAAATTGCCGCAGGTGAGGAGTCTAGACCTGGCAGACATTTATTTTCCTCAGAGGATATGGAGGGCCTCCTGAGGGCAATTTATGCGTCTGAGGGGATTCAACAGCCGGCTCCTAAGTTTTCAGCCCAAGACAGAATGTACAGGGGGCCCTCTAAACCTCAGTCTAAGACTCTCCCGGTTCACCAGTCTCTTAGGGAAATAATTTTGAGGGAATGGAAAGAGCCAGAAAGAAGGATCCTAAAGTTAGAATCCTGGAAGCGTAGATGTCCCTTTAGTGAGGCCGATGAGGAGAAGTTCTTCAAGCTTCCTAAACTGGACGCCTCCTTGGCGCAGGTGTCCAAGCGGTCGGACCTTTCCTTTGAGGATGCTGGCAATATCTCAGACCAAATGGACAGAAAGTCGGAGACCCTGCTACGCAGAGCATGGGAGGCTAACGCCGCAGCCATGGGTCCTGCACTAGCCTCGGCCTGTGTGGCGAGGAACACAGATGCCTGGGTGAATAGGCTAGTGGACCAGGTGTCCAGGGGTATGAGTCCCAAGGGGGTGGCTGATTCCCTGCAGGCCATTGGAAAAGCGGTTGCTTTCTTGGCTGATTCAGCAGTGGAGGCAGTGAGGGCTACGGCCAAGTCAGCAGCCCTTTTGAACTCCTCTAGGCGAGCGCTGTGGGTAAAAACTTGGGATGGGGATTTTTCATCCAAGTCCCGTCTGTGCGGGTTACCCTTTGAAGGCTCTCTGATTTTTGGGGCAGGCTTAGAGCAGGTACTGGCCGGTCTACTGAGAAAGGAAAGAAATTTCCGGTAAAACCAAAGAGGGGCAAGGACAAAAAATGTTTTCGAGGCCCCCCGGCCAAGTATAAGTTCAAGGCAAAGAGAGGGGAAGGAAAGAAGTGGGGATTCGGTAAGGAAAAACAGAAAGGAGGAATCCTTTTTTCCGGTCCCGGCCCTTCCTCCAAGGAATCTAAGTGACGCCAACCCTCCGGTTGGTGGGAGGCTCAGGTGGTTTCGCCCCCAATGGGGGAAGATCACCCAGAGTCCATATATCCTCCAGCTATTAGAGGAAGGGTACAGGTTGGAATTCCTGTCTACCCCTCCTCCGAATTTTGTACTGACACACTTGCCCAGAGACCCGCGGAAAGCGCAGGGCCTCCTGCAAAGCGTCCAGGAGTTGGCGACTCAGGAGGTTATTGCTCCAGTTCCAGCAGATCAGCAGGGTTGGGGGTTTTACTCCCACATTTTCGTGGTAGTAAAACCCTCGGGAAGTTCCGATTGATTATAAATCTTCGGAAGTTAAACAGGCACCTGAGATACAAGAAGTATGGAAAGTATCTACACGGTCAGAAGGCACCTCTGGGAAGGGGTGTTCATGATCACGTTGGATCTCAAGGATGCCTATCTCCATGTTCCTATCGCCCCGGAACATCAGAAATTTCGGCGCTTCACAGTCAGGACGAAGCAGGGAGTCCTGCACTGGCAATTCAGGGCCCTTCCCTTTGGGCTGGCGGCCAGCCCAAGGATCTTCACGAAGGTCCTGGCCGAGGTGGTATATCTCCACCTCCAGGGAATTGCCCTGATTCCATACTTGGACGATATGCTGGTCTACAACTCATCCCTGGAGCGAGTGGTCTCAGATTGGGACAGAGTAATTTCCACCCTGGAGAACCTTGGGTGGAAGATCAGCTTGTAGAAGTCCTCCCTAGAACCGTCTCAAACAAAGGAGTTTTTGGGCAACCAGGTGGACTCGTGGCACAGAAGCTGTTTCTTCCCCGAGAAAAGGTAGCAACGTTTCAGGGGGCGGTGTCCGACCTGTGCGAGGCCAAGGCAGTGTCGCTGAGGGCCATCATGAGGGTTCTGGGCCTCATGACTGCGGGTATCCCCGCGGTACCCTGAGCCCAGCTACACTCTCGAGACCTCCAGACATTCCTACTGTCCAGTTGGGACAGGAAGGGGTCGTCTTTGGAGAAGGTGTCCCTCCCGGAGGACGTGAGGAGAGCACTAGGTTGGTGGCTCAGTCCAGGATGAGGGTCAGTAGGCCGCCCCTGGACCCAGCAGAGGCCTCTAAGTGTCACTACCGATGCAAGCGCTTGGGGGTGGGGGGCCCACCTGGAGGACTCTCGAGCCCAGGGTTCCTGGGATCGGGGTCACAGCAGGGCCTCATCCGACTTCAGGGAGCTCCTGGCAGTCGGGGAAGCACTGAAGGCTTTCAGATGTCAGATCCAGGACAGGGAGGTTCAGGTGTTCTCGGACAACGTTGTCGCGGTAGCCTACCTGACCAGGGAGAAACCACCAAGTCCATCCGATGGCGCTGTTGCAACAGGCTCTTGTGGACTTGGAGGGACAGGACCTAGACTG
>BLSH010055112.1:995379-1019881 GCA_018402905.1 Glandirana rugosa | reverse complement strand
TTCCTCCATAGTCACTGTGACGTCTTTTATCCACATTATTAATCTCCTTTGTATATATGTAGTCACAGGACACTACAGGGGCCGATAACATCCAGAGAGGCTGAGCCTTCAGTCCTGGAATAAGGCAGTCCCCCCACAGTTAGAACACGCCCAGGGAACACAGTTAACCCTTAGAGCGCCCCCTGCAGGTTAACCCCTTCACTGCCAATGGCATTTACACAGTAATCAGTGCATTTTTATAGCACTGATCGCTGTATAAATGCCAATGGTCCCAAAAAAGTGTCAAAATGGTCCGACATGTCCGCCCTAATATCGCAGTACTGCTAAAAATCGCAGATCGCCGCCATTACTAGTAAAAAATAAAAAAATAATAAAAACCCCAGAAATTAATTCTCATCATCCGTAAACGCGACCACTTTTGCGCAAACCAATCAATAAATGCTGATTGCGATTTTTTTTATCGCAAATATGAGGAAGAATATAAATTGGCCAAAACCGATGAAAAAAATGTTTTTTATATTTTTTTTGGATTTGTATTTTAGCAAAAAGTAAGAAATTTGGTTTTTTTTTGCAAAATTGTCGCTTTTCTTTTGTTTATAGCGGCAATCAGAAATGACGCAGCGGTGATCAAATACCACCAAAAGAAAGCTCTATTAGTGGGAAAAAAGGACGCAAATTTCGTTTGGGTACAACGTCGCACGACCGCGCAATTTTCAGTTAAAGCGACGCAGTGCCGAATCGCAAAAAGGGCTCTGGTCCTAAAGGGGGAAATCCTTCCGGGGCTGAAGTGGTTAATGAGGCTTTTCACATTACGGTTTAACCACCCAGGTTTGACCATTGCTCTTTTAAATGTATTGCCCACTGGAATGCACTGTGTGATACCCTTTTTTAATATGCTCCTAAAACATTCCCATTTTTCTTCTGTGTTCATTTTATCTAGTATTATGTCCCAATTTATGTCCTGCAGTAATGACCGTAGTTTTGGAAAATTGATTTGCTTAAAGTTTAGTGATTTAGTGCTGCCCTCTTGCCTCTTTCTCTTGTGATTAAGGCTGGGTTCACACTATCCGACAAAAAAACGGTCCTACTTTGATCCTACACTGCTGTGCGATTTACGGTCCTACATGGGGTCAAAGTCGGACCGTTTGTCTGTGAACAGGGATCCGACTTTGATCCCGACAATGCCAGGCACTTTGTGCTCTGGGGATCTTGAAGGGGAACGCCAGACCATATTTTTAAGAAAAAACTGGCATGGGGTCCCCTCCAGGAGCATACCAGGCCCTTTGGTCTGGTACGGGTTTTAAGGGGAACCCCCCCACGCCGAAAAACGGCGTGGGGGTCCCCCCAAAATCCATACCAGACCCTTATCCGAGCACGCAGCCCGGCAGGCCAGGAAAGGGGGTGGGGACGAGCGTTTTTTCGGCGTGGGGGTTCCCCTTAAAATCTGTACCAGACCAAAGGGCCTGGTATGCTCCTGGAGGGGGACCCCATGCCAGTTTTTTCTTTAAAAATATGGTGTGGAGTTCCCCTTCAAGATCCCTAGAGCACAAGGTCGCTCCGACTTTGAAAAACACATGTCGGAGCAGTTAAGACGGCTCTCATAGGGAATCATTGTTTTTGTGACGTAATGCAACTTGTGCTCTTCATGTCGGTCCGAGAATCGGACTAGTGTGAACCCAGCCTTACCCTAAATGCTATCATTCTATGATCACTAGATCCCAAGTTGTCGCGAATTGCCACATCTGAGACCAGATCTGGATTATTTGTAATTAATAGATCTAACAGGGCATTCTTTCTAGTTGGGAAATCCATCTATTGGGACATGAAGTTGTCCTGTATGACATTCATGAAATGACGGGCCTTTAATGAGTGTGCTGTCCCCTCTGCCCAGGCAATATCAGGATAATTGAAGTCCCCCAATACAATTACATTTCCCAGTTTTGCTGCCATTTCTAGCTGGGATAGCAGTCCCAGCTCATCCTCCTCTTTAAGGTTGGGAGGCCTGTAACATACCCCCACTAATAATTTCCCATTCGCCTCCCCTCTATGAAGTTCAACCCATACTGATTCCACCTCCCCCCTCATCCCGTCCATAATGTCACTCCTCTCTACCACCTTAGCGTCATTTTTGACATATATATAAACTCCACCACCTCTTCTACCATCCCTATCCTTTCTATACAATGTATACCCTTGTATATTGGCCAGCCAATCGTGTGATCTGTCAAACCAAGTCTCAGATATTCCCACAAGGTCTAAGTCTTCCTCATGTAACAGCAGTTCCAGTTCCTCCATTTTGTTAGCTAGGCTCCTCGCATTTGCGTAAACGCCCTTAGTGTTGTATAAGCTCACATTATTTTTCCCATATGTTTCCTTTGGCTCAGTTTAGGAGTTGACCCCTTATTCACTTTCAGATTAGATGCTGTGATAGTAACATCACTGCTGCCTTCACTATACCCAACTGTCCCCTGCGTACTACGGTCTATTGCTTCCTCTACCCCCCCCCCCCAATACCTAGTTTAAAAGCCCCTCCAACTTTGTGGCCATCTTTCTTCCCAGTAGAGCTGCACCATCCCCATTAAGGTGTAGCCTGTCCTTACTAAAGAGTCGGTAACCGACCGAAAAGTCGGCCCAGTTCTCCAGGAACCTGAACCCCTCTTTCCTACACCAATTCCTCAGCCACCTGTTCAGGTCCCTAATCTCCTGCTGCCTCTCTGGTGTGGCTCGAGGTACAAGTAGTATTTCAGAGAAAACTACCTTGGAGGTCCTTTGCCTAATTCTATTTCCTAAGTCTCTGAAATCATTTTTTAGGACTCTCCCCCTTCCTCTCACTTTGTCATTGGTACCAACGTGTACCATGACCGCTGGGTCCTCCCCAGCCCCACCCAATAATCTGTCTACTCGATCCGCGATGTGCCAAACCTGAGGCCTTACTGTTTATTATCCTCCTTTATACTATAGTCCTATTTTAGGGTTGCCACATCATCCCTTTAATCCAGGACACATATTAATTACACAGGTTCTGTGGCTGATTAAGGTGGTAATTAAACTCACTTGGTGCCTTATCTGCATTAACCACTTAACCACCAAGGACGTACATTGAGTGGTGATATCTGAATGGCGCCTGCAGGTGCAGGCACCATTCAGATACCGTTTTTTTGAGCAGGCGATTCTGAAAATGATAAAAGTGGTCTTAGCGGCGAATTGGCCGCGAGATCGCTTTTATCAGCTTCGGGAGAGGTACCCCCTCCCGCCTCTTTCTCGTCATCTCCGCCGCTTACCGAACCCGCCGGCAGCGGTGGAGATGATCCGATCCTCTCCCCCCCAGTGTCCGTGAGCAGCTGAAGCCGCTCACTCGGCTCCATAACACGGCAGGGCGGAAATCACGTCACACGTCGCTTCCGCCCAACGTTCATAAAGGGCCCATTATTTTTTTTTAAGATGTATATTTTTTTTTTTTTTTTTGCATCTTAGTGTAAATATGAGACGTGAGGTCTTTTTGACCCCAGATCTCATATTTAAGAGGTCCTGTCATGCTTTTTTCTATTACAAGGAATGTTTACATTTCTTGTAATAGGAATAAAAGCGATCACATTTTTTTTTTAAAAAGAACAATGTAAAAATAAAAAGTAAAAAGCAAAATAAATAATTAAAAAAAAAATGTAAAGCGCACCGTCCTTGCGAGCTTGCTCGAGGAAGCTAATGCATACGTAAGTCCCGCCTACGTATGAAAACGGTGTTCAAACCACACATGTGAGGTATCGCCGCGATTGTTAGAGCGAGAGCAATAATTCTAGCACTAGACCTCCTCTGTAATGTAAAACTGCTAACCTGCAGATTTTTTTAAACGTCGCCAATGGAGATTTTTAAGTTGCAAAGTTTGTCGCCATTCCGCGAGTGGATGCAATTTTGAAGCATGACATGTTGGGTATCATTTTACTCGGCATAACATTATCTTTCGCAATATGGGAAAAAAATGGCCTAACTTTACTGTTGTCTTATTTTTTAACTAAAAAAAAAACTGAATTTATTTTAAAAAAAGCACGCTTGGAAGACCGCTGCGCAAATACGGTGTGACATAAAGTTTTGCAATGACCGCCATTTTATTCTCTAGGGTGTTGGAAAAAAAACAATATATAATGTTTGGGGGTTCTAAGTAATTTTACAGCAAAAAAAAACGTTTTTAACTTGTAAACACCGAATCCAAAAAACAGACTCGGTTGAGAAGTGGTTAAATTAGACTCAGAACCTGTGTAATTCATATGTGTCCTGGATTATAGGGATGAGGGAGCAACCCTAATCCTATTATACAAGGTTTGGATGTTCTTTGATACTCAGGCCCACCATTGAGAGGAAGCCCCTATAGATGACAGCAAACAGCACTAAGAACGTGAGAGTTGGTCAACTTTTTTGAGGGGTGTTTTGGGACTTTCTACATTGTAGTGTGACTTCAATCTTAGCGTGTTTTATAGCTTTGGTAACTCTGCAAGTAACAGCTTTTAAAAATATAAACACTACAGGGAGGTTGTTCCCTACACATCTGCCAATTCCTACTGGGGGCAGCCCGACTATTAACCCCTTACATCCTCATCCTAATAGTGTACAACCAATACAGTCCAGATAATTCTCTGTCTACAGAAAACCTGTATAGATCACATGACCACATCAATAAAGATGGAGGAGAACCGGAGTCACATGACTGAGAGGATACTAAACCTCACCCTGGAGATCATCTACCTGCTGACCGGAGAGGTGAGGAGGCTTCTGGGAGGTCACATGACATCACTCTTATCTCTATTAGGGCTCATTTACACTTGTTTCAAAGCACATTAATGGCTAGTTTACACTTGCTTCAACAAGGCTTCGAACAGGCTTTGTTAAGGCTCATGTCACTAAATAAAATAGTTAGCTTACAGTCCTGTTTGCAGCTTGCTTTTGCTTTGCTTCGGCTTCGCTTCAAAAATTATACCCCATGTAGCTTTAGTGGTGCTTCAAAGCGTCTTCAAAGCCTCCATAGACGTCTATGACAAAGTTCGCTTGAAGCCTCATCAAAGCTCCATCGAAGCCTCAAGCAAAAGCAAGGTGTAAATAGGACTGTAAGCTAACCATTTTATTTAGTGACGAGCTTTAACTGGCGTTCAGGAAGCTTTAACAAAGCCTGTTCGAAGCCATGTTTGAAGCAAGTGATAACTAAAGCACATCAAAGCCCCTACTGATGACCAGGTGTTGAGGAGATTGGCGCAGTCTGAGTGTACAAAGATCTATGCTCATAAAACCAAGTGATATACTCAATTGGCTCCTGTATCTTATGTGCCAATTTCAAAGGTGCTATTTTGCGTTCCACGAGCGCAAAACAAACACAGACGAAGGAACCTGATTTCTCCTAGTGTTGCACGCTGACCCTAAGCCTGGTGTCAGCCTGTTGTATGCCTAAAAACTTTTTATGTTTTGGACCTTTTATGCTTGGATTGTTTATTAATATACATTTTTTGGGCGCAATAAACAGGTATATACTGGATTACGCTATGTGTGTTTCCATCCATTCTTTCATATATGCCAAAATCTCCTGCCGAGGAGCAAGCCACATTTGGGAATCAGGACACTGGTTGGATTGCACACATGTGAGTTACCCCTGAAGGGGTGCTTGCCTCTAGTGAGTAGTGACACTTGAGGGGGAGCACGTGTGGAGTCACTTGGATGCACAAGAGATACGTTTAAAGCTGAAACACTAAAGTCACTTAGAAGTCTGTCACAGCATCACTACTATTTATAGAGACTTTTATATCAATTGCACTTTTGCACATACCTGTGGACGGTTTTTGATCTATTAAATAATTTATTTTGGATTTATTATTAACTTTGGTACACACACCTTTTTTTCACTGTGTTTATAATCAAAATCCTGAGACATAAGGTTTCTGGTAGATGGTTGTAAATATGTAACTGAAGTATATACTTAATATTTTTTCTGAGCACATAGCAGCTTTGAAATTGCCACATAAGATACAGGAGCCAATTAAGTATATCACTTGGTTTTATGGTTTGAGCATAGATCTTTGTATACACAGACAGCGCCAATCTCCTCAACACCATTCATCATTACTCACACTCCTCCCAGTGGAGGTTCCTGAGGGGGCAGCAGTCTCGACCACTTACAATAATGGCAGATCAAATAATATATCTCCTAAGCGTGGGAAATAGAAAATTGAAATCAAAGCCCCTACTGCTTCATCAAGCTTTTATGATGTGTTTTTGAGGCTTTAGTGGTGCTTCGATGAGGCTTCGGTGGTGCTTTAATGAGGCTTCGGTGGTGCTTCGATGAGGCTCTTTTGAAGCTTTTGAAGAAGCTTTGTTGAAGCTTGGCCGATGCCCTGTGTATTTGTTGATATCTCACACCTGCAATTTCTCCAAAACAAAGCAAAGCTAAAGCTGAATTAAAGCCTCTGAAAAGCCGCAGGTGCTTCAAGCGAGCCTCAAACAAGCTTTGTCATAGATTTCTATGGAGGCATTGAAGAGGCTTTGAAGCATGGTTAAAGCTACACAGGGTATAATTTTTGACACAAAGCTGAAGCGAAGCAAAGCCAACGCAAGGTGTAAACAGGACTGTAAGCTAACCGTTTCATTTAGTGACAAGGGCTTTGACTGGCATTAAGAGAGCTTTAACAAAGCGTGTCTGACGCCCTGTTTTGGAACAAGTGTAAACGAGCCCTTAATAAAATACAGACCTGACCGGAGAGGTGAGGAGGATTCTGGGAGGTCACGTGACATCACTCTTATCTCTATTAATAAAACACAGACCCGACCAGAGAGGTGAGGAGGATTCTGGGAGGTCACATGACATCACTCATCTCTATTAATAAAATGCAGACCTGACCGGAGAGGTGAGGAGGATTCTGGGAGGTCACATGACATCATTCTTGTCTCTATTAATAAAACACAGACCTGACCGGAGAGGTGAGGAGGATTCTGGGAGGTCACATGACATCACTCTTATCTCTATTAATGAAAACACAGACCTGACCGGAGAGGTGAGGAGGATTCTGGGAGATCACATGACATCACTCTTTTCTCTTAATAAAATACAGACCTTACCGGAGAGGTGAGGAGGATTCTGGGAGGTCACATGATACCACTCTTATCTCTATTAATAAAAACACACACCTGACCGGAGAGGTGAGGAGGATTCTGGGAGGTCACATGACATTCTTATCTCTATTAATAAAACATAGACCTGACCAGAGAGATGAGGAGGATTCTGGGAGGCCACATGACATCACTCATCTCTATTAATAAAATACAGACCTGACCGGAGAGGTGAGGAGGATTCTGGGAATGTAACATGATATTACTGTTTTTGTTGAATGTAGTGTTTTCCTCCTATTAAGTCTGAAGATCATATGACCATCACAGTGCCTCCATGCAGCTCCCTAAAACCTGGGAGACACAACATGCAGAAGATTCTAGAAGTCACCAAGAAGATGATGGAGCTGCTGACAGGAGAGGTGAGTGGTGCTGGGAATTCTGGAACATTATCCAGTAACAGACAAGGGATGTGTCTGGATGGTGACTGTATCATTGTGTGTGTCAGGTTCCTATAAGGTGTCAGGATGTCACTGTCTATTTCTCCATGGAGGAGTGGGAGTATTTAGAAGGACACAAGGATCTCTACAAGGACGTCATGATGGACAATCAGCCGCGCCTCACATTACCGTGTAAGAGGAGACTTTATTGTAAAGGAGAGAGCAGTACGGAGGGTCCACCTAGATCCCCCATCATCTGATAAACACATAGAAACAATGTATTCAGTCAGTGTGTGTGTTTCCTACAGATGGATGCAGTAATGGGAACCCACCAGAGAGATGTCCCCATCCTCTGTATTCCCGGGATTCCACACAGGAAGATCACATCATCCCTCCATATCAGGTAGATGAGGTACAATCACTGATAGTATCATTAGGATCTTATTATTGCATTATCTGCATTGTTACAATTGATGTCATTGTTATTATATATTCAGAGTGGAAACCTGAGTGAGTCTAAAGTTGAGGGTCAAGCAGAAGAAGAGATGTATGTGAGGGATGATCCGCAGTCTATGGAGGAGGATGGAATAACGGGGACATTTATAGAGGAGGACAATCCTACAGAGATCAGCACAGGTGGGTTATTAATAATAAATACATTCCTTCACCCATACTGCTTACTGATTGGGCCAGAGTAGACATGGGCCCAACGACCCCCGGTTTGGTTCGCGGCAGAACTTTCAAACATTGCAAAAGTTCAGAACCGAATAATGAACCCTATTGAAGTCTATGGGACACGAACTGGAAAAACAATAGTGCCCATTTTGACATCTTATATGCAAGTAATTGGGCATACAATGTTAATGGGGGTCTGGGTATTGGCCTGGGGCACATGTATCAATGAAAAAAAAGTTTGTAAAAGATATCATTTTTGAATGAGAAGTGATTTACTGATGCTTAAAGTGAAATCATAAAAATCAAAAATGTAAATATAGTGCCTGGGGGTTCCCCTTATTCTGCCTGGTACATCTGTACGGTGTATAGAACCTGCTGCAGCAATAATGACATTTGTAAAGCAAGTTTTCTTTATTGTGTTAACAACGGTTTGGGGAGCCAGTCTTTATGATGAGGACACAATCTAGTGCACTGGAAACAAGATTAGAGATGGATTTGGATACATTCTGGTGTCTGTTATGCAGACTTTGGATAGAAGAACAGGTGCGAAAAAATAGTTTTTTGGGTGTTGGTGGTGACTTCATACTGTAATTCTATAGATGTGCTCTTTTTTTTGTTTTTGGAAAATTTTTATTCAAGTTTTTTAAAAAAACAACAATACACCAACACCCAACATTACCCCCCACCCCACCCCCTACTGCAAAGTTCAGTAAGGTGCTGGAATATTGAGGCGGATTTTTATCCCTCACAGCTGGACATCATTGTACTGTAGCTGTATTACAATGCGAATACCATCATGTCTTAAAGCCGTTCGATCTGTATTATTATTTCATCCATATAAGTAAGAGAAGCTTCAAAGCTCCAAAAGATCCCTTCTAATGTAATCAGTTAAGAGAATCATTGGCTGACAACCAGCACTGCCACACTTTTTCAAACTTGTGGGGACAACCCCTATTCAAATACATGGCTCTATATAAAGGCAATACCTTGTTGATTAAACCCTAAGGAGGATAAGGAGGGGGCTTCTGGCTTCTTGTGTAGCAGACTGGCTTTACGTGCATGGAACAGGGCAAAGGAGAGAAGAGTTTGTTGAGCCCTATGAGGCGCTACCTCTTCCACCAAACCTAGCAGGCACACAGAAATCGTCAAAGGGACTGGTGAGCAAGTCCACGTGACCCCTGTCCAGAACTCCCAAACCGGCCGGCAATGCCAGAACACATGGTCAAAATCATCAGAGTTAGTGGTGCAGCGCCAAAATTCCACCTCACCCGTGCCATGGATGCTGAATATTCTAGCCGGGATATAATGCACCCTGTGAAGCAGTTTAAACTGGATATACCGGTCGCGGCCGACACGAGAGTCCCGAATGGGTGGTCCCACATATGATCCCAATCCTCCCCCTAAAAATTAGGTATTAATGAACTCCAAGTTTCCCTGCATTTACTAACCACTCTAGGCCTGCTAACAAACAATTCTTTATAAACTTCAGACAACGGCTTCTGCAAGGATTCACTGCACAAATGTTGTTCCAAAGGAGAAGACTGAAGCTCCAAGTCACCTGTACCAAATTGCGCAGTGAATGCCTGTCACAGTTGCAGATATCCGAAAAGTACCAGTTGGGGAGGCCATGCCTCTCCTTCAACTGGTCAAATGTGATAAGTTTCTGTCCTACTTTATGCTTTAGTCATTTGATGCCCACCCGGGCCCCACCACTGGGTCCAGGACTGCACCAAAGTGTGACAATTTAGGCTTGAACCATAGGGGTGTATCTAGCGACCAGCCCAATGGATCTGGATGCATCAAGGCTTGAGCCCTATCCTATGTGCGAATGGTAGAGCGCATTGACCCAGTCAAAGGTGTAGACAATTGGGCTCCTCTGTGTACTAGATGACTAAGACCCTCGTAAGATCCTACCAGGGCAGCCTCCAGTACCGTAGATGCACCCCCATCGTCATGCAATAGCCGTTGTCTGGCGACCACCATTTGCCCTGCCAAAAAGTATTTGAAAAGGTCCGGTACTGCCAGGCCTCCCTGTACTTGTGGTTCCTGTAATGTGCGGAGGCCTACACAGGATGAGATGATGGCCATAAGAATGAACTAAACAGGCTATTTGCAGGCCTAAAATATGAGCAGGGGACCCAAATCGGGGAGTTTTGCAAGAAGTAAAGAAAGATCGTCAAGATTTTCATCTTAAGTAGATTTACTCCACCTATCAGGGACAAAGGCAGATGTCTAAAGGCCTCCAACTGCTCCTTAACCCTGGTGAGCAGGGGTAGTAGATTTACTGACAAATAATCCCCCAGTCCTGGGGGATACCCGGATTCCCAAATATTTGAAGTCAGAAATCCTAGATATGGGGACTCTCTGTAAGGCCTGTGCCATGCCATCGATAACCATCACATTACATTTCTCCCAGTTAACCTGGAGACCAGAGAAACGCTTGAAAGTGTGTAAAATCCTGAAAACCGCCTCAAGGGACACACATCGGGGTCTCTCAAGAAGAGAAGAATGTCATCCGCGTATAGGGCCGTGCACTCCCTGATACCACCCACCTCCAGGGCCTTTACCATTGTGGATGTCCTAAGGGCAATGGCAATAGGTTTGATTTGCGAGTGAGAACAAGAAGGGTGAGAGTGGACAGCCCTGACGCGTACCCCTACCCACCGCAATCTGGGAAGACACTGACGTGCCAATCTTGATAGTCGCCTTGGGCCTGCTATACAGTAAGGAGATCCATGTGAGGAGCTGCTCACCAAACCCCATGTGATGCAGCACCCTGGACATATACTTCCAGTCTACAGAGTCGAAAACCTTTGTGTTAGGAGAAATCCTGTATCTGTGGACTTTTTAGCGCTATTTGCGCGCCCCCCGCACGTTTGAACGCGTCCCCGCGCGCCCGCACCTGTGCGCACGTGCCGGAAACTGTGCCAAACGGCTCTATGTCAACCAGAAACACCCTGCAGCAAGTGCTGTCTGATCTACAGCGTTTAGCGTGTGTTCCTGAGCAACCTGTTTGTCTGATTCCTGTGACCCGGCTTGTCTCAACCCTGCTCTGATCTCCACCTGCACTGACCTCGGCTATCCACGACCACTCCTGCCTGCTCCCTTGTACCTTTGCTACCAGCCCGCTAAAGAACTCTGCCTGTGCCCGACCATTCTTTTGCCTGCCCCTTCTGTACTGCACCGCCAGCTAGCTACCGACCCGGCCTGTACCACCACTCTATTCAACTAGCACGAGACCGGAAGCACCTCTTCAGTTGTCACCGGTGACCATCTCAACCCTCTTGCCATCCTCACTCCTGAGCCTCCTGTCTGCTCTACCAGGGGTTCACAAATCAGGGTCGCAAGAGCGGTTACTCCTGCATAAGTCAGACTCGTCCACCAGGTACATGACACTTTGCCATGTCTCGGGACATTACTACCCTAGCTCCTGAGTTGGGATGGTCAATTTGTAAGTGTGCAAATAGCCTGCTGAGATTGGTGTCTGTGGCTTTCTGAGGGATAAAACCTGTCTGGTCAGCATCCACCAGTGTGGTGATGAGCTGTGACAATCTGGTAGCTAGTATTTTGGCTAGGATCTTTAGATCCTGATTCAAGACAGCAATAGGCCTAAAGGAGGAACACTATAATGGATCCTTACCAGGTTTTGGCAACCATATCACCTGCGCTTCCATGAGGGAATTAGGGAGAACCTTATGTTCCAAGCAAAAGTGGTAGATACTTCAGTCTCGGTACAAGAGCCTCCAAGTTGAGCATATACCATTTTACACAAAGGCCATCTGGGCCAGGGGATTTGTGAGGGCGGGGTGGGGGGAATTCCTAATGGCAGATTCAATCTCCTTCTCCGTTATGTCCACATCTAGTCTGCTCTTATCCAGCTCAAAGAGAACAGGAATAGTTAGAGGACAACAGAGTGTCCAAGTCCTGTTCGCTGTAAGCTGAAATAGTTGAGTAAAGCCTTTTATAGTAATCTACAAGTGTGTCCAAGATAGCAGAGGGATCCGCCTGTAGTGCTCCCTGGATATTTTTAATGCATGGGATGTTGGTCTGCACCCTCTGCTCCGCTACCAGAATGGCCAATAGCTTCCCATTTTTATCGCCCTGCTCAAAGATGGATTCAGCCCTTCTCGTCCAAGAGGTATGTGTAAGTTCTGTGTGAAGCAGTGCCAGAAGGCGGCGAGCCTCCAAAAGCTCTACATGAGTTATATCAGAGTGATCTGTTGCATGAGCCAGTTCGCAAGCCCTCTCCTTGTCCTGAAGGTCCTGCAGCTTAGCATTGAAGATCTTACGGGTCTGCTTGATAGCCACAATGTAATGACCTTGCATGCATGCCTTAAAGGCATGCCATACGACAGGTATGAGACTGAGACTGAGGAGAGATTGTCCTCCCAGTAGCTAGTAAAAACAGGCGCCACCTGAGAGGACGCTGACTCTACCTCCAACCAACATGGACTCAACCTCCATGTACCCCCCAAGCTTCAAAGGCAATCCACTATGGATAGATAATGGCGTATGGTCAGACAACCCACTCAAGAGGTAACTCGCCCCCCTAACCAGCTGCAGCTGGCCGGATTTGAGGAATCTAAAGTAGCTGACAATATGACATTGAAATCCCCCGCGATAAGAAGGGGCAAGTGCATGAAGGGGGCTAATTTACCCAGCAGGTCGTATAACGCCTGCACCTGGATGGGGGGAGGAGCATAGAGGTTAACCAGTACCATTCTATACATGTATATATCCACCTCTACAATCAAGCACCGCCCTCCCGGATCGTAGATAACCTGGTGGATGGTACAGGGGACTGCTTTGCTGATTAAAATCGTCACCCCCCCAGCATAGGTAGAGTACATTGCGTGAAATGCACGTTGAATCCAGAAGCGCCGCATAATCAGGGCCCTGTTCCCATCCAGATGAGTCTCTTGCAAAAATACAATATGTGGCTTCAGAGGTTTTAAGAATTTAAACATTAGGGCCCGGCGGAATTTGTCATTTAGGCCTCTGACGTTCCAAGACACTAAATTAACAGTAGGCCCTGCCATAGTTGTACATGAAAAAAATATGAGATAAATAACCCAGTACAGGTAAGAGTATAAACAACCTGACAGCCCCAAAAGAGAGCCATATATTGCATAGTACTTAAATTGCGAAAGGGCTGGCTTGAAGCATTGCATAAAATATCCCTAAGTCCCATATAACTCCCTACTGCTGTGTAAACCTTAAAAAAAAAAAATGAAAAACCTAGTACACGCAGCGTAAGCCAAAAACTTGGTCAAAAATAGAAACTAGAGTAATGTGGCCTCAAAGTCTAAACATATTAGTTTAGCCCATCCGGAGAGAGCAAAAATCTTTAGGAAGGAAAAATCAGTGCGGTGTGACTACAACTTTGTGTTCTAGTCCGGTTACTCAATAACCCATTTTCAGGACTATAAGTGCCTCAGTACTTGCTTCCCTGGAGGTGCCCCACTGAGGCAAATTGAGCATTGCCCCACAGGCCCGCATCATGTCCCCCCATGTGCAGGATAGGTAAAACACCATACCATGTGTATGTCAGGCACCCACAACACCCCCTCATTGTTACAACTCTGTCATGGCAAACAGAGAAAAACAGTAGCCCAAAAGGAAATTAAATAAAAAATTTGTGTGGCGCTGCTAGTGACAAATCCGTGGTGTGCAAAATATAAAGGATGTAGACAGCTATGAAGTGCAATGTGTGCTGATTTATAATAAATATCAAAATATACTTGCAAAAGAATGTATCCAAAAGATTATATACACAGAGTACGCAATACTATTTGTTGATTATAATAATATAATATATATGTGGAAACCTAACAAAAGTGTGTGTGTGTATGTGTATGTGTGTGTGTATATATATATATATATAATATTTATTCATATATTTGATCCAATCGTATACATAATGTCAACATGTGCAAAAGTGCAATAAATATGAAATTGTTAATATCCCGTTAAAAAGTCCTACAACGCAGTATATAATGTCCCGTGAAATAAATAATAATAAAATCCATCAAAGTAAAAAAAACTTTCAAAGCAGTGATTGTAGTGCCACAAGGGGTCCACACGGCGGTGTACGCATGTCACTTGTGCTCCCCAGTGTTGGATGTACTCACCAGCTCCGCTTTACCCAGGAGGGAAAAGTATAGTGATAGTAGTAAACCGACCTTCACAACCATCTCACTCCTCTTGGTGTGTCTTTAGCGGGTCTTCCAGGTTACAAGACTCCCTTTTATCTCCTGATTTCAACCCTCCACTGAGCCAGGCTTGAGGAGGAGGGGGTAAAGCTGACAAATCTTGTATCCTCACCATTAGCTGTATGGGGACGTTTGGCACAACAAGCTGCAGCACTGAGCCCTGTCCTGCATTCTTTCAAGTTGCGAACAGCGTAACCCAGTGTGCTGTGAACAAAATATATTGTCCCTGGTCATGTTTGCTTGACCACGTGTCAGTAGTAACGTGGACCTTGCAGCGGGCCACCTTGCCCAACGATGTCACAACATTGCCTTTCTCGTGATGGTACAGAGCTGGACTGGCCTTATGTGCAAAGAAATGGTGACTGGGAACCTACCATTGTAATACACCACATTCAGCAGATTCACCGAAGGTGGCAGAATCCACCAGACGGAAAGGCAGGAGTTGTAAAAACAGCAGCTTTGACAAGTTTGAATTTATAAAAAAAAACAACAAAAGTGGGCGCTAACTTATGTTAAACAATGAAATGTGAACTTAGTTCATAATACAAGTAATAATACGTAAAAAGTGATGAAATATGAAAAAGAGATCGCAATTAAAAGTCTATATGTGACAGGTTCCCAAAACGGTGATATTTTCAATATCAAAATCTTGTTTCTTCACCTCTTTTGCCCAAAAGTGTGAATATAAACTCACCAGAAATGTTTGACCCCTTTTTACAGATAGGTCAAAATGCGCTGTTTGCCCACTTAGGCTGATATGTCCTAATTTTTAGCTCCAGTGCGTTCCTCCAAATGATTGCCCATCAGAGGTGAAGTGACCAAGTAGGAGACATATTAAAGGGTATCCTAGTGTAGTAATTTTATTAAAAATTTGGCATTAAAAACAAAGAGATTATTGCACTCACATGGTAAGGTGCCTGGATACTGGCACCAGCGTGTACAGCATGCGTGGGAATAGGTAAGGTTTTCTCCAAGGATGCTTGAAGCTGGCGTGCGCTCCAAGCCTTGTTCTGGTTCGTAGCCCAGAAGTGATGTCACACAGGACCTGGAAGTGATGACCCATGCTTCAATGTACGTTTCACCAAGATGGGGGCTTATTAACCAAATGTGATAAAGATGGGGAAATGTGCAAGTGAATATACTTTAATCAATGGAAAGTGGTGTTTGGTGCACGCTAACTTGAGTACTCACTACACAGACACACCACTGACACACTTTGATATAGTGCAGTAAAACTGCACTGACGTGCTGAAATATAATGTGGTAAGCGTGCACAGATACACTGAAATACACTGCAGTGTGTCAGTTCAGTTTTACTGCAGTATATCGTAGTGTGTCAGTGGAGTGTGTCTGTGTAATGACCATATACTGCAGTAACCGTGCACCAAAGCACTGCAATGTACTACGGTAGACATGCACCAACACACTGAAATGTACTGCGGTAAACGTGCACGAGCGCACTGCAATATACTTTTGTAAACGAGCATGAGCGCACTGCAATATGCAGTGGTAAACGTGTACTACCGCATTGCAATATACGACGGTAAACATGCACTAACGCACTGCAATATGTGGTGGTAAACGTGCACTAATGCACTACAATATGCTGTCGTAAGTGTGCAATAACGCACTGAAATAAACTGCATCAAACATGCACTAATATACTGCAGTAAACGTGTAATAATTATTGAAATATACTACGTTAAATGTGCACTAACGCACTGAAATATACTGTGTTAAACATGCACTAATGTGGGGCGTGGCCTAACGCAACATGTGAGCGGACGCTTTCTTGGCAGCTCCGGGATCTCCTCTGCATTTCCCTGTGAAATCCTGATTACCTGCTCCCTTATTTCGCCCAATTCCTCTTCTGGCCCCTTGGTAAATAGTACGGTACTGTTGGTGTGCGGCTTGGTGTATGGGAAGGCGACGGAAACAGGCCCCGGGCAAGATGAATGTCACCACGGGGTCCGGCCAAGATGTCCACCACTCCTCAGGCCTCTCTGGCATCCAACCCTAAATTGTTTGGAGAGACACCTGAGCCCTCTCTGCCCCCTTCCCCTGGGGCCTCTGCACCTCCTGTGATGCTTTCCCAGACCTCTCCGTGCGAGGATGGGATGGAGGATGAGGTGGAACAGGAACCTACCCTGCTGGATGTCCTCAAACTCATAAAGGTAAAGCACTCTGATCTTTTGGGCAAGTTTAGGACATATTAATGGAACCTACAGGTAAGCCTTATTTTAGGCTTACCTGTAGGAAAAAGTGGTTTTAAAGGGTTTACAATCACTTTAATCCAATCCTCCCTGAAATTAAAACCTGTGGCACCTGGATAAAATCCCTGGAGGACAAGGTGGATGATTTGGAGAATCGCCCGCTCAGGAACAATCTCAGGTTGGTGGGCCTGCCTGAGTGGGTGGAGGGGTCTGATCCAGTTTCTTTCCTGGAGAGCTGGCTCACACAGAAGTTTGACAAGGACAGTTTGTCTACCTGTTTTGTGATTGAAACAGTACCTCGCAGGTCTCTCCCTGAGGGCAACTCTCCCCGCATCATGCTGATCCATCTTCTCACTGACAGGGATTCCATTTTGCACTCTGCCAGATTAAAGGGGAGCCTCAAAATTGACAACGCATTGGATTCCCTTTTTTTCGGATTACTCTCCTGTCGTTCATGCCCTTCGGGGCAAAATACCAACATGTCAAACAAAAATTGAGAGAGAAAGCTATTCAATATTCTATGCTGTTAACTGCTACCCTGAGAGTGGTGTACCAAGGCCAGGTGCATTTCTTCCAATCCCCTGGGAATGCTCTTGCCTGGTTTGAATCCCTAAGACAACCTGGTTGGTCGTCCATCCGCGCCTCTGAGACCTGAGATGGGTGCTTACTTGTGAAGCTTGGTATCCATTAAATTTGTCTGCTTTTGAAAGCTTGCAGCTGGGGCAGGTGAACACGGTATTGCCCTGACAAGAGGGGTCTGACCTCTTCACAGAAGACTTTGCTGCCACTACTGGATATAATAATTGATCACTAGTTGATTCAACGTTGTTGTACAGCTTTGGCCGAATAGGCCACATTTCCTGCACTTGCTTGCTGTTTAAATAAAGTGCTCCTTATTCTGGGAGCTGGGCAGGGGTTCGTTCTTTGTGAATTTCTCTACATATGTACTTTTGTGCTTGTTTTAGTTGTGCTGGTATGCATGTGGTTTGTTTGGGTGTGGATGACTTTGCCTTGCCTCTTCCTCCCTCGGGATCTGCAGCCGTGAAAGGGCCTATTGCTGGTACACTGGGCCGTATGCTCCCGCTCTCCCCCCTTTTTTTTTTTTTCTGCACCAGGCCTATCTTAGTTGTAATCTGCTCCCGCTCTCCCCCTTTTTTTTTTTATACACCAGGCCCATCTTCGTTAGTTGTAATCTGAATATGTCCAATGTCACGTGCATCTCCTGGAATGTCAGTGGATTGAACGCTAAATTTAAAAGGGATTCTGTATTTTAATTTCTGAAATCCCACAAACCACATATACTGTATTATGCTTACAAGAAACCCAATTGACTGGGTCTAGGGTTCTTTCGCTCCAAAAGCATTGGTTATCACTCCACTTATTCAAATTATGCCTGGGGAGTGTCAGTTTTAACCCGGAAGGGCCTCCTCTTTTCATGTGACAGGGTAATTTCAGACCCTAAAGGGCAATATTTTTTTCTGCTATGTACTGTATATGCTAAACCCTTATTACTGGTTGTGGTGTACGCCCCCTCACACCCTGGTCACGGCTGCAATCTTCACTGAATTCTGTGTTCATTTTTCTCATTTACCAACAGTAGCCACTATTATTATGGGGGACTTCAATACGGTAATTGACCCAACTCTGGACCAATTGAAGCCTTTTCGCTCTGAATTTAAATGATTTAGTCAGTGGTGTGATACATTTGGATAATTGAATCTGTGGCAGTGGTGGCAATACCCCACGGATAGTGTTTACTCATGTCAATCTCAATCGTACCGTCCTCTTTCCAGGCTGGACTCTGCGTTGGCTACTATGGACCTGATGCCATATATACGAAAAGTTGCCTATATCACACATATCACAGTGGTTATCTGACCACTCTGCCTTGTGTGTGGCCCTTATGTTGGGGCACAGACTCGGCCCTCTTAGGATCTCCATAGCTGAATTGCAAGATGCCATTTGAACGGACATGACTCAATACTGGGTGACAAATGGCCAGTCCTCTTCCACTGGCCCCTTGTGGGATGCTTTTAAAGCAACTGTACAGGGTTCCAATATCTCAAATATTGCTCCGCACCGAAAGACCAACCGTGCTATTTTACATACTTTAGAGACTGATCTATATGTAGCTAGAACCCGATACACCTCACATCTGACTCCAGATGCTCATGGGGTGGTGGTTGAGGTGCATAAGGCTCTTCAACTTCACATGGTTGAAATGACGAAGAAACAGCTTTACCTATCGGTTAAATTATATGAACACAGTGGGGAAAAATGGGAAGTTGCTGGCTTATCTGTCTCACACAGATAACGCTGATAGCTCTATATCGCAGATAAAATTACCTGATGGATCAGTTTCCTCAGACCCGCTGATCATTAATCAGACCTTTAGGTCCTTTTATGGAAACTTGTACTCTGAACAAGGGCATCCAGCTGAAGCTGAGTTTGGGGGGTTTTTCGAGTCTATTCAATTTCCAGAACTAGATGACTCTTACAGACTTATACTAGATAAACCCCTGACGTTCAGATGAAATTACTGAGGCTATTCACTCCCTTCCTCCTAATAAGACCCAAGGGTTGGATGGTTTACCTGCAGAATGGTATCAAAACTATGTGGATGACCTAACCATCAGGTTACGTACCTTATTTGGTGCGGCTGTTGAGGAGGGTGAACTTCCCAATTCTTCTATGTGTGAGGCTTTAATAGTGGTATTGCCAAAGCCGGAGAAGGACAGATTACAGTGTGGGTCTTACCATCCCATTTCTTTATTAACCACTTCCAGTCCGCGCCATAGCCGAATTACGGCTACAGCGCGGCTCTGAAATGCCGGGAGGCCGTCAATAGACGTCCTCCACTTTGGCTCCTGCTGGGAGCGCCAGAATGGGGGACCACCGATGTAAACACGGCGGTTCCCCGTTCTGTGAGGGGGGGGGGCATGCCAGATCTACTGATCCCTGTCACTGGGATCAGTTAGATCTGTCATGCCACGGCCAACCCCGCCCCCCCCCCCCACACACAGTTAGAACACACCCAGGGAACACATTTAATCCCTTCACTGCCCCCTTAGTGTTAACCCCTTCCCTGTCAATGACATTTATACAGTAATCAGTGTCTATTTTTAGATCTGATCGCTGTATGAATGTCATTGGTCCCAAAAAAGTGTCAAAAACATCCGACATGTCCGCCGCTATATCGCAGTTCCGATAAAAAACGCAGATCACCGCCATTACCAGTAAAAAAATTAAAATAAATAAAAACGCTATAAACCAATGTCCATAGTTTGTAGGTGCTATAACTTTTGCGCAACCCAATCAATATACGCCGATTGCGATTTTTTTTTTTTTTTTTTACCAAAAATATGTAGAAGAATATATATCGGCCTAAACTGATGAATACATTTTGTTTTTTTATTTTTGGATATTTATTATAGCAAAAAGTAAAAAATATTGTTCTCTTTTTCAAAATCGTTGCTCTTTATTCGTTTAAAGTGCAAAAAATAAAAAACGCAGATGTGATCAAATTATTTGTGGGGAAAAAAGGACGCCAATTTTGTTTGGGTACAACGTCGCACGGCCACACAATTGTCATTCAAACAGTGACAGCGCTAAAAATTGGTCCGGGCAGGAGGGGGGGGTTTAAGTGCCCAGTAAGGAAGTGGTTAAATAGTGATGTGAAAGTGCTTGCTAAACTTCTGGCCAAACGACTGCAAAAGGTCACCCTTCACCTGGGTTCATGCCCGGCAAGAGCATGTATGACAACATCCCCCGACTTTATTTGCAAATAAAGCAGCTACTGACTAAAAAAGCGGTTTGGTGCTCTCATTAGATGTGATGAAAGCTTTTGACACTGTTAAATGGTCCTTTCTTTTGAAGACCATGCATAGGATGGGATTTAGCCCTCAATATATTAGATGGGTGCGTCTGCTTTACATCAATCCATGGGCCAGGGTACACACCAACAAAGATGTTTCAGAGCTGTTCTCCTTACAGAAAGGCACGAGACAGGGTTGCCTGCTCTCGCCGCTCCTGTTCACGCTTGCTATTGAGCCCTTGGCTCTGGCGGCAGACGGCGATGATTGGGGGCATCTGCTATGGTGAGCTATCTGAAAAGATCTCTCTTTATGCAGATGATGCATTGATTTATTTGGATGGTTTGGGGATATCATTTACTTCTTTGATGAGGGTGTTGGAGGAGTTTGGGGTGGCCTCTGGTCTGCGGGTTCATTGGGACAAATCTGTGTCATTCCCAATTGGCCCTAAACTTAAATATCTTAAATATGAGTATCTGCTTCAGTCCAAATTGCAAATAAAACCCACCTTTTGATATTTAGAGATCCAAATTATCTCTGATCTTACTGTGTTTGAGTCTCTCAATATAGCACCAATTGTATCCAATATGAACACTAGGCTGCTTACCTGGGCTTCTTTGCCTCTAAATTTGATTGGCTGAGTGAATATCTTTAAAATGGTATACCTCCCAAAGTTCTTATGTATTTCAGGCATCCTCAGTTTTCCTGCCAAAGAAACTGTTCAAATAGACTCCATTCTGACTACCTTTCTTTGGCAGGGGGCTCATCCTCGCATTGCTAGGGCTTTTCTCCAGGCTTCCAAATCCAGTGGAAGATTGACCTGTCCGGGTCTTAGGAACTATTTCTTGGCATCGCTGCTTACCTTTGTTTTATGATTGGTTCCTGGAGTCTGCCTTGAGCTCTTCCACTACCCTACTCTGCTTTCTATGGTTCTAAAGGTAATGTTATTGTGGCATAACCAAAATTTTCCAGAGCTCCTGGGTCACCATGACTCAATGTGGTGGTCCCATCATGGGTTCACGCATACCTCCAATATTTTTGTTAATAACCTTTTCTCCTACGTTCACTGACAGACGCAGCTCTTCATTGACTTGTGGGGTTTATGCTTGTCCCACTAGGAGTAAACTAGGTAGGGAAAAGAACAGCTGGCCCTTCCCACGGGGCCGTCCTCTCTTCCCACATAAACCCTCCACATAGCATAGCTCATCAGTTTCAATGCCTAGTTTGCATAGGAGTTGACCTGGCTCCCTTAGCGGACTTGCGGTCTTGATTGTGACCATTTTTTTCTTATTATTTCTCTTTTATTTTTATTTTACTACTTACTTCTATCAACAAATGAAGTCTGCTATCAAGAAACCGGCCGGGGCATAGAGGGTCGTTCGGACTTTGTACTTTCCCCGGCCTGGCCGACCGATGCGAGCCGGTCCCACGGTATGGGACCCGCCGCATCGTGCCTGTTCCGTGCGGGCGGCCTGGGGTTGCCCCCACCTGTGCCCAAGTCCCGGATTGCGGTCCAGTTCGGGCGTTTTTTCTTCGGCCGGCAGCATCCCGCCCAGGCAGGGGCGGAAGGTCTGCAAACGGGTGGCTACCCACTACGCCCGACAGGAGTGGTGAGTGAGAGTTCCCCCCCTCCCCCTTTTCTTAGGGGTGGAGGGGGGACCAATGATCTCCCGGCGATTTTCTTGGTAGCTACTGGTTAGGGGCGCCTGGGGCCCCTACCCCCCCTCCCCCGCTCGGCACCCAATCGTTAGCGCCGCTTTTTGGAATTTTTCGCCGCCATGCGGCGATCTGCCGCCATTTTGCGGTAGACCGCCGCCATTTTCCCGTAGTCGTGGGCATATGGAGCTTTCCCTCTAGCGCTCAGAGCGGCCATTTGTGGTAGTACACGTTCCCCTGCAGGTGGTTTCGGCCTCTAGAGTTTACACGGCGGCCATATTGGAGTCCCCTGCTGCTGTAGAAAACGTGCTGCAGACGTTTTGCTTTCTCTTTGGAACGGTGTGTGCTCCTGATGGCGCAGCTCTACTGACGATCCTCAGTTACAGGCAGCAAAACAGCAAGTATAGCTGGGCTCTCCTGTGGGTGCTGGTGGCGGCAGGTGCAGTCCCCCTGGGTCTCCCTGGTTTTCTGTGGGGCGGTGGTGTGCGGCTGTGTGGGGGTGCCTCAATCTAAGTATCCACCTGCTTGTTGCTGAGGGTGATTTTTGGAGGGAAGAACGATGGCAGAATTTACTGCTGGGCCTGCTGAGGAGGACTCAGCAATAGCGCAATCTGCGCAAGTGGCTTTTTTGGACCAGCTGCGGGCGGTCTTTAGTGAGTTTCTTTCCCGGGCGGATGTCCCCCATCAGGTCCCTAGGAAGCAGCATCCTCCTCCCCCTTGTTCTTCAGGGGAGGACTCTGATCCGGAAATGGCCTCGGGGTCACAGGGACCCCAGTGGACCTCTCTGACGGTGAACTGGGCCCCTCGGACGGAGAGGAGGACCAGGGGGCAGCAGCTGCGCACAAAAAAGCGCTGGTTTCCGCCATTATCACTGGTGTTCGCACTACGCTGCGACTGAGCCAGGATGGCGAATCACAGACTTTTGCGTATGTGTGCAGGTCCACCAGGCCCCCCCAGGGCCCCTAAGGCTTACCCCTATGATCAATTTTTTTGATCATCTGATCTATCATGAATGGCAGCGTCCACAGCATTCTTTTTCGCTGTCAAAACGTTTTGCCACTCGCTATCCATTTGAGGAAAGCTTTTTTAAGAAATGGGAGTCGCCTGTGGTGGACCCATCGATAGCTCGCCTGAATAAGGCGACGAACATTCCTCTGGAAGGGGCCCCTTCCTTTAAGGACCCGGCTGACAGGCGGACAGAGGCGGTGTTAAAAGCTCTCTTCCTGGTGGCACGCTCAGCTCTGCGGCCGGCCCTGGCGTCTGCCATGGCGGCGCAATATCTGTCTGAGCGTATGGCGGAGCTCCAGAATGATCTGGACTGCGGCCGCCTGATGGATGCGCCGCAGAGAGCTGATTTTTTACATCAAGGTATCAAGTACCTTTGTGACGCGCCCGTGGATTTACTGCCTATGTTGTCCAGAATGGCGTTTTTTGCTGTCATCCTTAGACGGGTTCTTTGGTTACTTTCATGGTCCGGAGACCATGCATCCAAGAAAGGCCTCGCAGACCTCCCTTTTCAAGGTGGACGTCTATTCGGTCCACAACTGGATGAGATCATTAAGGATTTCACAGGAGGTAAGAGCACTTTCCTCCCAGAGCCCCCGGAGGCGTGAGTTTCGTCGTAGACAGGGGCCCCCTGCCTCGGGTCAGAAGAGGTTTTTTTGCACCCCGGGCGCAGCGGGAAAAGGGACCCGATCTGGTAAGGCCGCTGCAGGGGCCCGTAAACGGCAGTGGCAGCGAAAAAACGAAAAGGCGGAGGACTGGGGGGACGTCTCCTGGGGTTCACAGACCGGTGGCTTGCTCGCATTTCCGACCGGTGGGTCCAGGAAGTAGTGTCCACCGGGTACAGGATAGAGTTCAACACTCTACCCCCAGATAGGTTCTTCCCATCGAACTTAGGGCTCCCGCAGGCACGCCGGGAGGCCCTCTTCGGGGCTGTCCAAGAACTCTCGGACCAAAGGGTGATCGTGCCAGTGCCTCCAGCGGAGAGGTTTCAAGGTTTCTACTCAAACCTGTTCGTGGTCCCCAAAAAAAGGGGGGGGGTCCGGCCAGTACTGGACCTGAAGGCTCTGAACCGGTATGTGAAGGTGCGAAAATTCCGGATGGAATCGATCCGCTTGGTTGTGGCCGCCCTCCATCAGGGGGAATTCCTGGCGTCTTTGGACATCAGGGATGCGTATCTCCACAGCATTTGTCCACGGCATCAGCGCTTCCTTCGCTTTTCAGTGGGGGGCCTCCATTATCAATTTGTGGCACTCCCTTTCAGGGCCGGTGCAGGGATTTTTGCCTACACAGGCGAAGGTGCATTTTTGCCTCCGGGGGGTGACTTTTCGCTTCCTTCTCGACTACGGCACCTGTTTACGGCACCTCTATGCGTATGGACTACAGGTCTCTGCGGTCCTTAAGGGGGACTA
>BLSH010055112.1:977061-992651 GCA_018402905.1 Glandirana rugosa | reverse complement strand
CGTTGACGTCATATGGCTCAGGACCACTATAGGTTTCTGGCAAGTCTTCTTTGGTTCTGATAGAACCTCCATTACCATTGATTTACAGTCTTACAACGGTTCTGTAGTTAGAATATTTTGAATCACTTTCACACTTGGCTCCGGTTTCACCGGCGGAAGGTGTGGACACTGTGGCTCCGGACCACAGACTTTCGGGTCCTTCACGATTTTCGGGCCCATCTTACTCGGTATTGGCCTTTTCCCCCTTGGAACGGGGCTTGTCTTATAAGCACCCAGTGCCAGACAGATTAGGTTGCTCTTTGTCGTCGGCTGCTCCCTTCCTTTCGGAAGTCTGATTCCTTGTTTGTGCTGACAGAGGGTCCGCGCAAGGGTTTGGCGGCCTCGTCGGCTGCTGTTTCTCGTTGGATTAGACAGACCGTGACCCACGAATATTCTGTTCGGGGCAAGGTTCCCCCTTTTCCGGTTATGGCTCATTCTACCCGGGCTTTTAGCACTTCCTGGGCTTTCAGACACCAGGCCTCGGTGTCACAGGTGTGGAAGGCGGCCACTTTGGCCTCGGTTCACACTTTCACTAAGTTTTATAAGATTGATGTCTTGGCAACATTCTGACATTTAGTTACCATTACCTCCAAGATAGTCTTGGTTTCTTCTGAACGGTCTTTGGATATCACCAGGACTCGGTATACTGCAGTTGCTCATCTACTCTACTGTGATATACAAATAATATCCCTTCTCCCATGGGATAGCAGTACACTAGTCCGTTCAATGTCCTCTGTGCGTCCGGACGCTGTTTTTAAATTGTCTTGTCTTCCCCATGTGTGTGTTCGATGGTGTGTGGTTTACATAGCACTGGAGACCGATGGACTCCTAATGGGCATGGTGGTGTAACCCTCTTTTATTAGCATTCATATACTATGTATTGTAACTTTTTACTGATACCCCTATTAAAGTGATTTTCAAAATAGAAATATCTGCTGGTATATTGCACATCCCTCATTAACTAACCTCTTGGTCCTTTGGGGTCTTCCCAAGGACATTCGTGTTATGGTCTTACCCCTGCATAAGTCAGACTCCACCACCAGGCACGTGACACTCTGCTTTTGACTTGTGTGAAAAGAAAAAGTATTAAACACACATTAAAAAAAAAAGCAAATTAATGCACTGCAATACAGTGCAGTAAACATGCACCAATGCACTGAAATATACTGTGGTAAACCGTGCAGAAACGCACTGAAATATACTGCGGTGAACGTGCAGTAACACACTGAAATATACTGCAGGAACCTGCCCTGACTAGATAAAATGACACTAAAATATAAATGGTTGGTCGCACTACACTCACGCTGTACTATCCTTAGATTCAGACTAAAGTAAAAATGAATAGTCGCACGACACTCACACTGCACTATCACTACACTGATACTTTACACTCACAATAGAAGTACAATAGCACACTATAGTACACTAACTGTCTAGTAGCACTGAACAGAGCCTCGTTCTATCTCTCTCCACTCCAACATCACACTACAAATTGCCGCTATGGCAAAAATGTTTTTATAGTGTGGGGTAGGAGCAATGAGCCATGATTGGATAGAGTCATGACAGTGTCCAATCATGGTTCTGGCGGTACTATGTGCTCTGATTGGGCAAAGCTGTCATTGCTTCAGCCAATCAGGGCTTCTAATGCACCGTGTGGTGGCACAGTGCATTGTGGTCATCCGACGGGCCCAAAAATGGTTCAACACCCCGATAATTTGTGTGTTTGTCTAATGGGCGAACAGCCAATGTTTGCCCAACACTAGTCCAGAGTAGGATAAGGACTTGATGATATCAGCCTGTAATCCCCAGGTCATTTTCCTCCGCTGTGTTCCCGTCCTGTATTCCTGTATTTCTCTCAGATAATCTTCCTTCTCTGTGCTGCAGACACAATTTATGAATCTAGAGGTGTGGGACTTCTGCAGCTTGTCTCCAGTAAACATTAAAAAGTTACCACTGATTACTGAATTCCAATATTATGAGTCCTGACCATTACACTATATACTCTATGTTGTACAGTGCGTCTTTCTGATACTTTATAGACTTATCTATTCTATCTTATACAATATGTTGTACATTACACAGTCCTGACTTCTGCTCTCTCCCCTCTACCCACTGCTATATATAAACATAATATGTATTCTCTTTTGTAAAGGAATTAGTCAATGGTGATTAATGATCCTGTGCTTATGGTGAAGGATGTCTACGTGCTAGTGGGTATAGTTTAAATGACCTTGTGCACACCACTGTATTAGTGTCAGTGTGTGTTGTGAATAAATAAGTGCTAGTTACTAGATAGTGCTTAGTGAATGTGAAAATCAATGAATGGACAAGTGAATAATACAGTTTGACACTCAACTATGAGTGAAGATAGCACATGAGTGTCTTTATAAATTTAGTTGCTGCTCTGTTAAGGTGTAAGGCGCCTTTTTAAATGTGCAAAAATTGTGTAAGAGCGCTACTATAAATCAATTAAGTGCATAAATATCCTCAAAGAGATTATTATATCAATATACAAAAATCATAAGTCATAAATAAAGTTCATCAATAGTCCATATTCATCTGCTCTTCTTGGTATAATAGGCAACAGTTCATCATAGTCTTCTTAATATATGTGCAAATTAAGTGACTTGTGCTCAAAGTACGTTTTGTGCAATCCAGTGCAGTCCGTGCTCCCCTCCTGTGTTGCCTTGCACTCATCAGATGGTTATGATCTCCATGACAGAGGCCATGTCCACTTTAGATGATGGCTGAGCCTTGTGGTTCCACAGGTCCGGACTTCACCAATGGTTGTCACCATTCTCCAAGCGTATCTACACATATGTAATCAGATGGCAAAGAGAATACGCATAGTGTGATGTCGTATTTGAGTAAAAGATTAAAAGCATCCACTTACATTAAAATTCTTAAATTTGCATGTAAATCTCCGGACCGGGCGTTGTATCAGACTGGCGTCTCACCTACCTAAAGTGACGTCGCCACCCACAATCACTGACGCGTTTCGTTCCCATGGATCGTTATCAAAGGGTATCCCCGGGTGGTCACAAAGCTACTTTTATAAATGTATTTTTCACAACTGGCAGGGGTTTGTGAAAAAAATAAATTTATATAAGTAGCTTTGTGACCACCCGGGGATACCCTTTGATAACGTTCCGTGGGGGGATACAACGCCCGGTCCAGAGATTTACATGCAAATTTAAGAATTTTAATGAAAGTGGATGCTTTTAATCTTTTACTCAATAAATACAATATCACACTATGTGGATTCTCTTTGCCATCTGATTACATATGTGTAAATACATTTGGAGAACGGTGACAACCATTGGTGAAGTCCGTCCTGTGGAACCACAAGGATCCGCCATCATCTAAAGTGGGCATGACCTCTGTCATGGAGGCCATAACCATCTGGTGAGTGCAAGGCAACACAGGAGGGGAGCATGGACTGCACTGGATTGCACAAAACGTACTTTGAGCACAAGTCACTTTATTTGCACATATATTAAGAAGATTATGATAAGCTATTGCCTATTATATCAAGAAGAGCAGATGAATATGGACTATTTATGAACTTTATTTATGACTTATGTATTCTCTTTTGTTACACCCGTTTTGTACCAGCTGGACATTTTATATCTGATGATTTGATTGGAGCACAGACTTTTACATGTTGATAATAATCCAATAACATCCTCAAACTTTGGAACCTTAAACAGAAAGTGATAATGAGGGAGGAGTCAATAACCCAATGATGGTGGTCTTCAGGATCAGTCCAGTCTTCATCTTGGTTGGTCTCGCCCCCCCCCCCCCATCCTCACTCTCTGACCTCTGGTGGGGCTCAGCCCTGCTGTTATTCATGACTAAATCATGGACTAAATAAGGAAGTGCAGTACTTCTTGTGTTGGTAAGATGGCAATGAGTGATAGAGGGGGTGGGGACACTCGTCCTATAATCCCCTCATCACTGTCACTCCTATAAAAGACAGTTCTCGTTGTTTCCTCACTGACTAAGGTCCATGAATAAAGAAATGAACTGGTAGGAGATCATAGGAGCCATTTACCAGTTACCTTGAGGGTGGAATTGTAAGATCCTCAGAGACCAAGCTGCCTAATTATTATTATTATACAGGATTTATATAGAGCCAACAGTTTGCGCAGCGCTTTACAATATTAGGGCAGACATTACAATACAATTCAATACAGGAGGAATCAGAGGGCCCTGCTCGTTAGAGCTTACAATCTAGGAGGGATGGTTAAATGATACAAAAAGGGCAATAACTGTGGAGGATGAGCTTATTGGGAAGATAAGAATTGTGTTTGTTAGGAGGAGACAGGATAGGCTTCCCTGAAGAGAAAAGTTTTCAGGGATCGCCTGAAGGTGGACAGATTTGGGGACAGTCTGACAGATTGGGGTAGGAAGTTCCAGAGGGTGGGAGAGGCTCGGGAGAAGTCTTGGAGGCGAGTATGAGAGGTGGCGATGAGGGAGCTGGAGAGCAGGAGGTCTTGGGAGGAGCGAAGAGGACGATAAGGTTGGTATTTTGAGACTAGGCTGGTGATGTAGCTGGGAGCAGAGTTGTGGATGGCTTTGTAGCTCATTGTTAGTATTTTGAATTTAATTTGTTGGGCGAGGGGCAGCCGTTGGAGGGATTGGCAGAGAGGGGTGGCAGACACTGAGCGGTTTGTAAGGTGGATGAGTCTGGCAGCGGCATTCATGATGGACTGGATGGGGGATAGTCTATTTAAAGGTAGGCCAGTGAGGAGGGAGTTGCAGTAGTCGAGGCGAGAGATGACCAGGGAGTGGATCAGGAGCTTTGTGGTTTCATTGGTTAGAAAAGGACGGATTTTGGAGATGTTGCGGAGGTTAAGGCGGCAAGCCTTAGAAAGTGATTGGATGTGGGGCCAAAAGGAGAGTTCAGAGTCCAGGATAACACCAAGCACCCTAACATGTGGGGATGGGTGGATGGTTGTACCATTGCTCTTGACAGAGAAGTCGAGGGAAAGGGCACGTGGGTTACGAAATAGTATGAGTTCAGTTTTGGACAAGTTGAGTTTGAGGAAGTGGTGTGACATCCAGGCAGATATGTCTGTTAATAAGTAAGTGATGCGTGAGGAGACTGATGGAGTGAGTTGGGGGGTGGAAAGGTAGATTTGGGTATCGTCAGCGTAGAAATGATCTTGAAAGCCATGGGAGGCTATCAGCCGGCCAAGGGAAGAGGTGTAGATTGAAAATAAGAGAGGTCCAAGAACAGAACCTTGGGGGACCCCAACAGAGAAAGGAAGAGGAGAGGAGGTGGTAGAATTGTATGTGACACTGAAGGTGCGATGGGATGGGTAGGATGAGAGCCACTGAAGAGCGCAGTCACGGAGACCGAGCGAGTAAGTTTTTTGAGGAGGAGGGGGTGGTCGACAGTATCAAAGGCAGCCGAAAGGTCCAGGAGTAGGAGTACAGAGTAGTGTCCAATGGTTTATGTGGTTAGTAGGTCATTTGTGAGTTTAAGAAGGGCAGTTTCTGAGGAGTGTTGAGGGCGAAATCCAGATTGAAGGGGGTCAAGAAGGTTATTCTTAACAAGGTGCTCACTCAGTTGGTTGTAGACAAGTCGTTCGAGGAGTTTGGAGGAAAAGGGGAGCAAGGAGATAGGGCGTGGATTGTTAAGATCAGTAGGGTCCAGGGATGGCTTTTTGAGTATGGGGGTGACCAATGCATGTTTTAGAGCATTGGGGAAGGTGCCAGAAGAGAGGGAGAGATTGAAGATGTGAGTTAGAGAGTGCAGGATAGAGTCAGAAGAAGAACGTAGTATGTGAGAGGGAATAGGATCCAGTGGACAGGTGGTTAGGTGGGCGTTAGAAAGGAGTTTAGCAACCTCATTTATAGTAGCAGGTTTGAACAAGGATAGTGTCGATTGTGCTTGTTGACATGGGGTGTTAACTGGGGAAGATGCCTGTAGAGTGGAGATTTCATCACGAATTGTGTCAATCTTGCTTTTGAAGTGATTAGCAATCTCCTGGGCATGATGTGGGCGGAGCCCTGGTTTAGGGGAACCAATCAGCTCATGTCTATTAATAATGTTTTTATTTCTATTTTTTTTTAGAGATGTATCAAAAAGGTTTACAAAGAGAAACCCAATACACAAAACCTCAAAAAACAAATAATTAGGCATTATACATTATCCATAACCATAAAAAGACAACATTAATATTTCGGATGTAGGAAGGTCAAAGTAAGGGGATTAGAAAGCCACCTAGCCCATATTTTATTAAACACTTTTGTTTTTTCCCAAGTGAGTTTATACACGGGGAGGAGGAGTCATACAGAAGTATAAGCCAGGGTAGGGAACACCGATACTTTCCAGGACAGTAAAAGTAAAAAAAAAGTATAATCTGCATAATAATGTTTTGGCATATTGAGGAAATGTCCAGTCTCCAAAGTTTCAAATGAGGCTGTTTTTCGGATGTAAAATATTAGGTAAGCACAGCCTGGAAGAAATAAAAGAACCGAATTCCTCACAAAATCTTTTTTGGGTAGCATAAAGCATCTTCTTTTTAGTAAGGTCCAATAACCGGAACTCCTACTCTGTGCGTTTTTATACAGCCATTCCTCTCATGTATGCGGTTAGCAACATAATCACTTTCCGCTTGCAGCAGAGCCGTTTCTAATTCCTCAGTAGTAATAATCTTTTTATTTCTATTTTAGTAGATGGACGGGAGATGAGGAAAACCTCAGAGGATTGTCTCACTTTGTCTCCAGACTGTAAAGTAGAAGATGAGGACATCACACAGTATAGTCCAGGAGAAAACCCGGCTACCTCAAATGTCCATCCGGCACCACACAGTGTAGATGGACCATCGTATTCCTCTTATCCTGAGGAACCTCAGACTGTGAGGGTTGGTGCCGTCCTTCCAACAGATAAAAGGTTTCCCTGTACTGAGTGCGGGAAGGGATTCCAATTTAAATCCCAACTTAATTTGCATGAAAGATCTCACACAGGGGAGAAGCCATATTCCTGCCCTGAGTGCAAGAAATGTTTTTCATGTACGTCCCATCTTTACAGACATCAGAGAACTCACATAGAGGAGAAGCCGTTTTCCTGTCCTGAGTGCAGGAAATGTTTTGTAAATAAATCAGATCTTGTCACACATCAAAGGTCTCACATAAAGGAGAAACCATATTCCTGTTCTGAGTGCTGGAAATCTTTTTTACAAAAATCCACACTTATCACACATCAGAGAACTCACACAGGGGAGAAGCCATTTTCCTGTCCTGAGTGTGGAAAATGTTTTTCAGATAAGTCAAGTCTTAATCATCATCGGAAATTGCACACAGCTGAGAAACGTTATTCCTGTAATGAGTGTGGGAAATGCTTTACAATGAAGAACCATTTACGTAATCATCAGAGATCACACACAGGTGAGAAGCCGTATTCCTGTTCAGAGTGTTGGAAATCTTTTGTACACAAATTTGAACTTGTCAGACATCAGAGATCTCACACCGGGGAGAAGCCATTTTCCTGTCCTGAGTGTGGAAAATGTTTTTCAGATAAGTCTGGTCTTTCTCATCATCGGAGATTGCACTCAGCTGAGAAATTGTATTCCTGTAATGAGTGTGGGAAATGCTTTACACAGAAGTCCAATCTTCATAATCATCAGAGATCACACACAGGTGAGAAGCCGTATTCCTGTGCTGAGTGTGGGAAATGTTTTGCACTAAAATCAGTACTTGTCTCACATCAGAAGTCTCACACAAAAGAAAAGCCGTATTCCTGTCCTGAGTGTGGGAAATGTTTTTCACGGAAGTCCCATCTTTCCACACATCAGAGATCACACAAAGGTGAAAAGCCCTATTCTTGTTCAGAGTGCGGAAAATGTTTTCCAGAAAAGTGCCATCTTCGTAATCATCAGAGATTGCACACAGGGGAGAATCTGTATTCTTGTTCTGAGTGCGGGAAATATTTTACACGAAAAGCAGAACTTGTCATACATCAGAGGTCACACACACAGGAAAAACCATATACCTGCCCTGAGTGTGGGAAAAGTTTTTCACAGAAGCCCCACCTCTACAGACATCAGAAATCTCACACGGGGGAAAAGCCCTTTTCCTGTCCTGAGTGTGGAAAAGGTTTTTCAGAAAGGTGCCAACTTCGTAATCATCAGAGATTGCACACAGGTGAGAAGCCTTATTCCTGTTCTGAGTGTGGGAAATGTTTTGCACAACAATCAGTACTTGTCTCACATAAGAGGTCTCACACGGGAGAAAAGCCGTATTCCTGTCCTGAGTGCGGGAAATGTTTTTCTCAGAAGTCCCATCTTTCCAAACATCAGAGATCTCACGCGAGGAAGAAGCAAATTTCCAGTCCTGAGTGAGGGAATTGTTACTCAGTGAAGTCCTGTCTTCCTGCACATCAGGGATTCCACACTAAGCTTGAGGTGTATTAATGCCTTGAGTGCGGGAAATGTCTTCTATATGAATGTTGCTGGACATCACAGGTCTCATGTGGGGAAGAAGCACACCCTGATATACACCTCAGATATTCTCCATGGCTGATCTTCATCATGTAAGAAACAGTTCATGAGATCAGAGATCACCAAAGTCATGGATGAAGTGTTTTACCGTGTTGGCAGTAGCAAAATAAAAATGTAGTTTTTCAGGAAAAATACCTCATTATGGCCACTAGATGAAGCTGACCATCATCGGAAATAACTGTGTTAATTAATTATGACTTAAATTCGGGAGAAGAATACGTACCTTCACAGAAAATTTAGAACGTTTGAAAAAAATTGTCAGTGCTGGTTAGAGACACCAGGTGTCACTTCTACACAACTTTGTATTGATGTAGTAGTGGATGAATGCTATTATTTAGTTATTATTATTATGATGGTTAATTTTCCGCAACACCCGGTTCTTTCAGAGAGAGAAGCATTTATTGACTTCAGACAGAACAAAGTCCAACAAGAGATAATACAATCCAACATAGGTGTAGAGAATACTTGTTCTCAATAGGTTATTGCAATGTTAGTGGTTCGGGTGATACAGCATTACATCCAAGCACAACATGTACCAACTGCCACATTTACTTCAGAATTCATGTACAGGATGTTAGTAATATTATAGTGTGTGTAAGAATCGGAGATAACCATTCAGGAAAAGACCAGGATTTTATTGTTTATTAAGTTGTTCTGTTTGTGGGATTAGCAAAGGGTAATATAACGAGCAGACAGAGTATATGGATGTTGTGATCACACCATTGTTTATCATTCTATTGATTGTCTGACCTGTATATTCATACATCTATATTGGATGTGCCCTTAAAAAAATGCTACTTGATTTAAAAAAAAAAAAAAATTATGACTTAAATTCATCACGGCTGGGCAAATGCTTATCACATTCGTCAAAAAATGTTCTACTTATTGACCCCTTAGTTTACTATGTCAGGAATGGTTTCTTACTAATGACTGAGATTATATTCATGTACTTATGAGTACAGCAAGCAATAGAGGACATACGTTTATTAAACCTTCCATTGATTTTAAAAAAAGTAAATACCAAATTTGCTTTATAGATGGCACTAAATATCATAGAAATTAGGTGCATCTAATTTCCAAGGGTGGCATTTTACATTTTAAATCAATGAAAACCATTTGACAACGGCAAATGGCCTAATACCATTTGTTTTTCACCTCTATTTGCAGAGAAATGTATGTGTGAATTTCTGTGTGTTTCATGAATAGACCTCTAAATGTCGATAGAAGATTGGAAGTATGTAGCTATAGCACCCTCATAGTTAGGTTGTTAGGGAAATGTAGTTTTCGCTCACTCTGTAGTCAGAGGAGAGGGATTGTCTGCTGTGGCTCCACAAGCTGTGAGATTGATTACTTCCCCCTAGTTCTGGTGAGAAACTTCCAGAGTTTGGGGCAAGAAGATGCAAATCTTCAGCTTGAATATTCACTACCCTCTGACTAATCCCTGGTGCAGTGTGCCCAGTAGGTGATCAGAGAAGGGGGTCCATAGGCTGAAGCCTGGGCAGAGGAGTTAGATGGTGCCTTGTCCTACCTACCTGAAGATGGACTGCTAATGCTTCGGTGGGGGGCTGCTTCCCCTGGAGCCATCCAGGACTGGCTGCTGGACTACCCTCATATCTTGGATCTTCCTCTGAGCGGACCTGTGGGTAGAGCTTGATTGTTCATCTGTAGTCTCCATGGTCCGCAGCTGTGGGTGGTGGATGTTCCAGTTATCCACCTAGAATTGACCTTACCTACCATTGTTACCAGCCACGTGCACACTCCTGATGAGTGGACATAACCCTCACGAAACGCGTAGAGCTGTCACATGCCGTATCTGAGGTTATCATATGCTGTGTGAAGATTATAATTAAAGTTCATAATCAATATATACCAATTTTCTACTGCTATATGCTTGTCAAATTATGTAACAAATTGTTAATGTGTATATGTATGAATTGTTGATTTTCACACAAAGCTTATGATTTTCTCTATTTATATAATCTAATAAAACCTTTTTCTTCAATGGCGCGCTTCATTTAAAGTCCCATTTTTTTCCCCCCTTCCCCTTTCCTTTTAGCGAATTAGCCAGGGATGGAGGTATTTGACCTTATAAGGACATTCCCTCATTTAAAGTCCCAATTTTGCTCTTTTTCCCATTGTCATTATCAGAACAGGGATGGAAGCATGCCGTATCTAGATAGGTCTGATCCTCATCACCATCTATACTGCATGTTGGTTTCCTGTTTTGTATTTTTGCTCCAGGTTTATTTTGTATTGTCCTGGCTGTGTTTTGTCTTCCCCCTCTCCACTTCAAGCACTGCAAGGTCTGTCAGCGTTTGCATCTCCCAGAACCTTTACATTTTTTGCCTGTGTCCCTGAGCTTGACCCCAGAAGCCTCTTGGCTCCCATCCCCTCTGGGAGCAGCGATCCCTGATGCTGGCCCTCCTCTCTCCCCACTGCCTTGGGGCGGATGGATGGCCTTGCACCAGGCATGGACGTCACGCCCCATGCGCCTGAGGGCTTCGGCGTCTTTGATTTTGGCGCCGCTCCCCAGGTGCTTGTTTCCATCCAGCGACTATGTGGGAGGCACCATCGGCGTCGATGGTGGGCGGAGCTGTGCCCAGGCACCGATGCCTTCCCCTCCTGATGTGCACGCTGGTGTGACGTTGGTGGGTGTGTGCTGGCCGACCCTTCATTAGGTTCCTCCTCCAGCATGTTCAGTTTCACTCTCACTTCGTCCAAGCATGAATCACCAAGCTCTTCACTCTGCACTCCATTCCATCACGTCTGTTTCAGGTAACGGGTTCATCCATCTTCACTCCTTCTAGCTACTACTCTTTTCACTGGTGGTCAGTTTTTCACTCCAACCCACTTCTGGTCTCATTTCCATTTCCCTTTCCTGATGTTTCTACCTTTCTCAGCATGCTCACTGCCACCTTTCTTTTAACTACTCACATTCCTATTCCTCCACAGGCTCGCTCATGTATCCTTCACACCACATTACTGGCCATGCCTCTGGAGGTTGGTTTTGTTGGAATTTTGTCCACACACCCCACCTCAGCTCCCGACGGAGATGTCTCAATGGGTGTCCTCATGTACATGAGGCCATAAGCTTAATATTATTCTTGTAAGTACTGCAGTGGGAAAGGTGTATTTAAAGGTAAATGCCATATATATCTTTGTTGTTTACCTTGTCTCTTTTTATTTTATTAAAACAGTCAGACCACCTAGAATTGACCTTACCTAAAATTGTTACCAGCCATGTGCACGCTCCTGATGAGTGGACATAACCTCCATGAAACGCGTAGAGCTGTCACATGCCGTGTCTGAGGTTATTATATGCCGTGTAATGGTTATAAGTTAATGATCAATATGTACCAATTTTCTCCTGCTACATGCTTGTCAAATTATGTAACCAATTGTTAATGTGTATATGTATGAATTGTTGATTTTCACACAAAGCTTATTATGATTTTCTCTATTAATATAATCTAATAAAACCTTTTTCATGGTCAATGGTGCACTTAATTTAAAGTCCCATTGTTTCCCCTTTCCTTTTAGCTAATTATCCCTAAACATTTTCAAGATTGTGTATGGTTCTCAGCTGTAATGCCCTCGTACACACGGTGTAACTGTTGTACGACCGCACGTGTCTAGCGTACTGATATGAGTCAATAATTGGCCATCAAAGCCAAACGCAGTGACATGTTACGAATGTATAATAAGAAAGTTCAGGTGAATGTGATTTGTGAATTAGGAACACAGGTTTACACGACCGAACACTTCCTGGATTCTGAGCATGCGTGTTTGCACTTTCAACTTTTGTTGGGCCAACTTCTGTACACGCGAGTCAACAGTCGTACGACGCCTTGTTGACCAACAAAAGTTTTCTAGTTTGCTCAGCCAACTTCTGTTGTACAACTGTTGAACGTCACCTGTTTTAATCGCTCGTACTAACAGTCGGAATATCGTACAACAAGCTGTTTTACGACCGTTGTATAACAATTGCACTGTGTGTACGGGCCATTAGGTTGCTACGCTGCTCTGTTCTACTTTAACTGCCCGAAAACCTTTTTTGTTCATGGTTTTCAACTTTAAACTATTCTGGTAGCATACATTTGGTTTTTTGGATGTTGGGTGGAGATGGTGTCCAGGAGATCTATATCAACAGGGCTTGTGGATCGGTAAACTGAGCATGCAGTGAGCAACTTTAGCACTCTGCAGCAGGAGAGATCTTATTGGACCTCAGGGCTGGAACTGAAGAGGGGCAAGACAAAGCTACCTATCTTCTCTGCCTATCTGGAAACAAGTAACCTAAACACGCTTCCTGATTGGCGGAGAGGCGGTTCAGCATTAGAAAGGCAAATATTAATTTGCCTTTCTAACACATGTGAGTGGGTTCACAGTGCCATGCTCTGCGCCACAAGCCACTCTATTAGGACCTACGGCTCTAATGAGATGCTTCAAAGAAACCCCCACCGTGGTAATTCATGCGGCTGGCATCCTACAATGGGCCGGCCGCATAAATAGGGGTGGTCACGGGCGGCCATGGATAGATTCATGCTATGCATGAATCTATCCATAGCATATAGGGAGGTGGCAAGGACAGAGGGGGCGGTGCCCGTGCGCCCTTAATGGACGGGTCGCCCCTGATCAGGAGCGAAATTACATTTTCCCTGCTCTCCAATATGACAGTTGCCCCGCAGCAGCCAGTGGGAGGGGGAACCCAACAGCACTTTGAGGGTGCCAGGGTCCCAGGACAAAGATAGGAAGGTGGCGGGAGTGGCATGTAGAGAAACCGATGCCCTCCATTTCCCTTCTGCAGCCACTGAAAGTCTGCAGGAAGGAGAGGAGGAGAAGCAGGCATTCAGCGACTATACGGAGGGATCAGCTCCAGTTGTACAGGGGTGCAGCATGGTCCCTCTGGAGCATCAGGCCGTGTCCCAATGGCGACCCTTGTACAAGGTGACCAGATTCTTAAAATGAAAGTCTGCAGGAAGGAGAGGAGGAGAAGCAGGCATTCAGCGGCTATACGGAGGGATCAGCTCCAGTTGTACAGGGGTGCAGCATGGGCCCTCTGGAGCATCAGGCCGTGTCCCAATGGTGACCCCTGTTCAAGGTGACCAGATTCTTAAAATGAAATCCGTGGACATTTTTTTTTTTTTTTGTTGGCAAATAGTAAACTATTTTATAAGCATATTTTCTTCAATATATGCAGCCTATGTGGTATGTGTTTTATGGAATGATTGTATGAGATATACAGGGTGGGCCATTACAGGGTGGGTGTACATTTCTTAGAATTTTTGGGGAAATGCCTACCAAATGTTTAGAAGATAAAATAGAGAAAAAACTTGAAGGGAGGGATGGGGGGCGGCAAAATTCAAATCCATTACAACGTTCAATAAAATTCTATTGGCGTAAAAAAAATTAAAATCCAATTCGGGCAATTTTTTTTTTTTTGGTGTGCTATGGTGGTGCTTGAGGTAAAAGTGAGGGTGCTAATGCAGCGCGTTACTGCGCAAATGTGGACGTGGTCAGCACGTGGGTGTGACTACTAAGTGGTCGTGGTCAGAAAGTGGAGTTTTCTTCATGGCGTACAATGGTGATCCGCATGTCCTGGCCTTTGTATACAAATAAAAAGCCAAAAAATGCAGCACAATCCTACAGTCCTTTATACAATTCTACAGATGGACTTGTAAGTGCAATGATAACACCTATAAAAGAATATCCAGTGCAAATCAACCAATGTATTGCAATATGGTAGTAATGGTGTCACTCCCTCTGCAAAAATATTTTGAGAAATTGCAGAGCTTCAATGTGCAAATAATGGGGAAACGCCTACATACAATAATAACAAAGATGCAAATCAACTTGTGTATTAGGGCATAGCTGTGATGGTGTCACCCACCCACTCTGCAGAAGGTAAGAAGTATTGCAGAGCTGCAATGGCAAATAGTGGTGAAACCCTCTATATATAATCATAATAAAATGTGCAATTGGTGTACATATTTTACTTATTATTATTATTATTATATATAGGGGATTTCACCACTATTTGCACATTGCAGCTCTGCAATATTTCTTACTCACAAGACTTTGGGGTTGCAATAGTGGAAACCTAGCCTTACTTGATTTGTTACTTCCTCTGTATACTGGTAACCACTGGCCCTGCATATTGGTGGTCAGTGTGCCCCTGTATGCTGGTGGTCAGTGTGCCCCTGTATGCTGGTGGTCAGTGTGTAGCATGGATGGATGGATGGACAGACAACTCAGAGATCTATCATTTTTTTTCTCCCTGTCAGAACCATGAGCCTTGTGCTGGCAGAAAGTAATTCAGGATGTGTGTATTCTGTCTGCCCCATGCAGGAGCTTTACCAAAAGCCTTGCTGGTGTCAGAATGCAGCCTGGATGGTCTTGTTCTCTGGAGCTACCCTATTAACTTCCACTATGCCACACTGCAGAAACGAGCATGTGCTCTTCATGCTGATAGAAGCTGTTCCTCTGTCTTTAGACCAGGGGTCTCCAAACTTTTCACTTCGAGGGCCACATTGTGCATTTTTCACATATTCGCGGGCTGAAAAAAAATGTGTTATTTTTTAAATGAATCTGCAGCAGAATGCCTAAAAGCCGTAACCTCATGCACGAGAGCTAAACTTCCAGTGTGCACAGGGCCTTACATCTGTGTTACTGTCACACACACCCCTCCATACATTTGGTCCCCATCAGACCCACGGCTGCACATTAGTGTCCTCATCATAGCCCCCCTGCATATTTGTGACCCCATTCAGACCCCCCTTCATATTTGTGTCCTAATAAGAACCTCCTGCATATTTGTGTTCCCATCAGAGCCCCCCCCCCCACACACACACACACACACTGTGTCCCCATCAGACCCCCGCCGCACATTTTTGTCCCTATCAGACCCTGACAAACATTTGTGTCCTCATCAGAGCCCCCTCACATATTTGTGTCCCCCTTAGAGCCCCCTTTCATATTTGTGTCCCCTTCAGAGACCCCTGCACAATTGTGTCCTCCTTAGAGCCCGAGACTACTCCTGTGTTT
>BLSH010055112.1:916965-935826 GCA_018402905.1 Glandirana rugosa | reverse complement strand
TGTATGGCTGTAGGGGAAATGTAAAGGGAGAGTGGGAGATACTTATCTGGGAGTATTGAGAGGGCCTACGGGTTTTGTTTTGGGTTGTTGAAGATGTAAAGACTTGTTGCATTGTCCTGGGTTCCGTAGGGTATTATCGAGCAAGAAGAGGTATTTAAGACTCTATAACATATACTATTGTTCTCCCATACAGTCTCTCCTCTGGCAATAGATTATGAGGACGTTATTTTTGGAGTATATGATTTGTTTATTGTTAGAATTTATGGTTTGGGTGTTATGGGAGTATCGCTGTTCTATGAATCATTAGCCACGGTTCCCAATTTTTATAAAGCTTCTTTGTTGTCATATGTGCTTTAGCATACAGGGTTTCCATTGCTAAATGATCAATCAATATCATAACATTTTGCAGTGTAGGGGGAGTTGGTTGTTTCCAAAGTCTAGTTATGGATAAGCGAGCAGCGATTAGTATGTGTGTGATTATTGAGCAGTATTTTGGTTGCCATTTGGTAAGGTCTAGCCCGAAGAGAGCTGTCTGGGGTAACAACTTGTGAGGTTCTCCAGTTATATTCTTGATCAGAGTGGATATATCGGACCAAAAGGTGGTAGTGTGTGGGCATTCCCACCAGACATGAAAGATATGTCCATCCTCATTGCAGTTTCTCCAGCATTTCTTGGAGTGGTTAGGAGAGAATTTCGCCAGTCTCACAGGTGTGTAGTACCAATTATATAGGATTTTTAGTGGTGTCTCCCAGTGTGCAATGTTTCTGGAAAGTTTACAGGGAGCCTCTATGGCTTGGTGCCAGGCTTGTGTGGGGAACTCTTTCTTAAGGGTGTTTTCCCAAAAAATAATAGCTGACGTTTTCTCTTCTTGTTTATTTTTCGCTAGTATGTTGTATAGGTGGGAAATGTTCCGTATGGGTTTTTTTTTTTTTTGGTGAGGCTGAAGAGGGTTATAATGTCACTTGTCCTGGGGTCCTCTGAGAATTTTGTTGTCGATTAAAATGTGCCTGATCCTTAAGTGCGCATAGAAGTCTTTGTTCGAGAGGGTGAATAGTTCCTTCAGTTGTTGAAATGATAGAAAGTTGTGTTTGAATAAGGCACTCGGGACGACCATTTCTGAGTAGATAAGTTTGCTGAGATTAAAGATAGTGCTGAAAGGGGAATATGGTGTAGTGCTCGAACGTGTATCCCAGTAGTAGTTTGTAGTATGGCTCTCCATGTGGCCATTGTCGCATTTATGGTTGGGAGGAAGGATCGGGGAGGGTGGTGTCCAATCCATGTTGCTGCAAGGGTAAGAAAGGGGCATTGAGTCAGGGCTGCTTTTTCTATTGGATCCATCATTGTGGGGATGTTGGGTTCCATAGACTTTTTGTTTGGTCTAGTATGCTTGCTTTATAGTATAGGTTTAAGTCTGGTACCCCAGGGCCCGCAAATGATTTGGGGATGTGTTATAAGGAAGCCTTGATTCGAGGTTTGCGTGCTGCCCATATAAATTTATTAAGTATGCTTTGATGTTTGGCTAGATCTGCTTGTAGTAGGGGTAGAGGTAATGACCTGAATAAGTATAAGATGTGTGGTAGAAGGAACATCTTTGAAAGGGCTATTCTTCCTGCCCATGAGTTGCATGTTTTACCCAAGGATTTGATAGAGTCCTGGAGTTTTTGCTGTAAGATAAGAAGGTTAGTGCGAAGGGCTGTGTCCAGCGGGGAGGTCAATTGTATGCCTAAGTAGGTCATCGTTGAGTTGGGCGCCCAGGAGAATGGGGATATCTTAGTAATGGCTGTTTTTAGTTATGTTGGTAAGGCTATTCCTAGCATGGAAGATTTTGATTGGCTCAGTTTGTACATAGAGATCTGATTGAACTGCTGTAGGAGGTTGCTTAGTGCAGGAAGGGATTTAAGGGAATCTGTGAGGCAGACGATTATATCGTCGGCATATAGTCCAACTTTGTGTTGGTCAATTGTTAATCCTGTGATATGGGGGTTAGATCGTATGGCTTGGGCAAGGGGTTCTATAATTAACGCAAAAGTTAGCGGTGAGAAAGGGCATCCCTGTCTTGTCCCATTAGAAATGGGAAAGGGCGAGGAGAGTAATCCGGATGTTAGGACTCTGGCTTGGGGGGTGGAGTAAAGCCCTAATATGGCTTGAAGGAATATGACCTGAATGCCAAATTTTCGTAAGACCATTTTCAAGTATAGCCAGTTGACCCTATCAAACGCCTTCTCTGCATCTAATGATCTTAGCAGAGAAGGCGTTTGGTGGTGTTCCGCCCAGCCAATGATGTCAGCGAATCTTCGAGTGGCATCGCAGGTTTGTCTATGTGGAATAAATCCCACTTGGTCAGGCTGGACCAGAGTGGGCATAAAGGTGGCTAGGCGTGTTGCTAATAATTTGGTGTAAATTTTCAAATCCACATTTAAAAGCGAAATGGGGCGGTAGTTCGCTGGGTCATGAAAAGGTTTACCAGCTTTGTGGATGGTTGTTATTACTGCTTCAAGGGATTCTGTTGGTATTTCTCCTGTGGTTATGAATTGATTGAAGATGTTGGTTAAGTGGGGAACTAGTTGGTCTGGAAAGGATTTATAATATTCATTGATAAAGCCATCAGGTCCCGGTGCTTTATGCAGTGGTAGATGTTTGATAGCATTGCGAGTTTCTTGTTGTGAGATTGGCTCGGAGAGGGCTTCCAGTTGTTTTGGGGTAATAGCTGGTAATTGAAGGGGGTCAAGGAAGTCTTTAATTTGTTGGGGGGAGGGGTTAGGTTCATTGACCTTGCTTGCTAGATTATATAGGTTGGAGTAGAACGCTCCAAATCCATTAGCTATGTCTTTTGGGTTAATTAGTTTACTACCTGATTCATCTACTAGGTATGGGATTCTATATTGAGTGGATCTTCGCTTATACTGTTGGGCTAGGAGTTTGCCTGGTTTGTTTCCTTGGGAGTACCAAGAAAGGCGTAGGTGTCTGATGTAGTAATCGTGTGATTTAAGGAGGAGGGAGCTGAGTTCATTTCTTAATTTGTTTATTTTTTCCATTACTTGTTGGGTGGGGTTTCGCTTGTTTGTTCTAAAGTTTTAATGCGGGTGAGTAGGGCATCGGTCATGTGATTTTTTTTTTTTTTTTTCCGCTTTTCCTCCTGGGTGCTCAGTTTTATAAATGTTCCTCTTATTACCGATTTATGCGCTTTCCATAACGTTGTGGGGCTGGAGACAGAACCTTCATTGGTTTTGAAAAAATTGTCTATTTCGGATTGTACCTGTTACCTTTTTTCCGTAGTGCTTAGTAAATAGGCATTTAGTCGCCATAGGGTATGTTTGGGGTGTCTAGTGGAGGTAGAAATTTCGATAGATACTGGTGCGTGATCCGACCATGTAATGCTTCCAATTTTAGATTTAGAAATTCTTTGTAATAGCAATTTGGAAGTTACGAACAGGTCTATCCTGGAATATGACTTTTGGGTGTTTGAGTAAAACGAATAGTCCCTTTCAGTGCCATGGAGACATCGCCAGGGATCATACAGATTCTCTAGGGAGACAGGGGATGACAATGATGTGGATTTCCTGCGTTTGGGATTGGAGGAGTCAATTTGAGGGTCAATGACTTTCGTTGAAGTCTCCACATAGAATGATTTGATCTTTGGGATATCGTTGTATCTTTTGGCTTATTGTTTTGTAAAAGTGTTTTTGATGGGAATTTGGTGAGTATAGGTTTACAATGACTAGTGGCTGATTGTTAAAAGAGGCATCTAGTATTAAGTATCTGCTGGAAGGATCCTGTTCTAAGTGGTTGAGGGTGAATGCTATGGATGATCTCACTGCTATCATGACACCCTTTTTTTTTTTTTTTTTTTTTTTTGTGGAGCGTGCATGGTAGCAGTGCGAAAATAATCCGTGGGAGCATTGGGGGGAGTTATTTTCTGCAAAATGTGTCTCCTGTATGCAAAGGATATCCGCCTTTTTGTATTAAGGCCTCTCGCCACAGTTGTGAGCGTTTAAAGGGGCTATTAAGGCCCTTTGTATTAAGGGAGACAATTGTAAGGGTTATAGTTGGATGAGAACTGGAGATGTCGTTTGGCACTGGTTATTTTCACTCTTCCCCTGTAGCGCTGCTAGAGGACAGGAGTGAGTCCTGGACTAGGTGCAATGTCACTGGGGTAAGAGATTCACAAGCGTATTACTGAGTAAGAGAAGAGAAAAATATAAACAAGGAAATAACTTTAAACTGAAAAAGAATGACAGATTAACTTTGCTGATTATGATAATGTACACAGAGTGTAGGTATAAACAGAGAACTTATTCAATGACTTTAGTCGTTGAAATATATGTATGTGCTTGGCACACTGAAGATTGTGGGATGTGGGTGAAATGAACATAACTTGTCTCCACAGTTCCATCTGGAAAAGTTATTCGTTTTGTTGATCCAGCTTAAAAAGGGATCCCTTCGGAGTGAGAAGGGTTATAATAACTAGGACTTGCTGGTGTCATGGCAGTTTTTTGGGACCCAAGGATTAGTGATTTTCGGGTGTGTACCTTTGTTAGGGGTAGGAGGGGGTTCCTGGGATATTCTTCCCCTAATTATTCAGTTGTTTTATTCCTTCTTTAGGGGTAATTATGGACACTTGCTGGTTGTTGTAGGTCACTATCAATTTCGTGGGGTATCCCCATTTGTATTGAAGCTTGTGTTCATTCAGAATGGTAGTCACCTGTGCGAATGTCTTGCGCGTTTGAGAGGTGGCAGCAGAAATGTCGTTATATAACGACATTTTGCTATACGGTTCTGGTAGGGTTCACATGGATCACTGTTCTCATAATGCTCTCTTTGATGTGAAAAAAGTGCATGCGTGCTAGGATGTCCCTGGGGATTGATGCGGGGAGGTGTTGTGGTTTTCGGATACTGTACGCCCTGTCAATCAGTATGTCTTTTGTGGTAAGAGATGGGATGAGTTTACGAAAGATTTAGTGCAGGTATGGTATTATCTCAGATGGAGTTATCGATTCAGGGACCCCTCTGATTTTAATATTCTGCCTGCGCGAGCGATCTTCTAGATCTGCGATTTTCAATCGCATCATCTGAATAACTGCAGCTTGGTCATCTTGGGTGTCTACCACTGTGTTGTGGGCTTTAGTGACCTCAGCTAAATGTTCTATATGAGAAGTGCGTTCCTCAAGGTAGGAGACCTCTTCATGTAGCTGGGTAATGGAGGATTTTATTTCACGATGCATGTCTGCTTGTAGAGACAGTAGCATTGATTTTATTGCTTGTTCGGATGCTGGGTTTTCCGTAGTGGGGAAGGCAGCAAGTGGAGGAATAGAGGAATAGTCTGTTGGAGGACTACTAGTCTCAGCGCCATGCTGCTTTTTTATAGGGGGTTGTTTATCTGGTGAATGTGCCGGGAAGTCTGCGATCCGCTTACCTCTTTCTCCTGGGGAAGGAGACTGGTCTTGTGCAGGGGACGCTGAGTCCTCCATTTCGGTTACAAGGCTTTCGGCGGCGTCAGGAGGGTGATCAGCCGATCGTTCCCGGTCTCCATGTGCGTGGTCCGCGCCATGATTCTGCGTAGGCCTCGTGTAGAAATCGAGTAGCCTGTGGGTCCCTTTCGGCACTTTTTCGTTCTTTGGCATAGTCTGTCTAATGTCCTGCTTGTTCCCCTCCGTGTGGAGGGCTGCTGTGTGTTGTTGTTGTGGCTGGTATTGCTCAGATGGATCGTGGAGTGACGGAGCTCCTCTATCTAGCGGCCATCTCTGCTCGCGGCCAGGCCATGCCCCCGCATGCATCCTTTATCAGCAGCCATTGGCGTGGGTAAAAAAAAAGCCGATCCGGCCTGAGCCGGTTGTTGTGCCATACTCACACAGGTACTCATTGATGGCCCTCTGCTGCATGTGCAGCTGCTGCAGCATTGCACCTGGTGGGCATGTCAAAATCAGATGGTTTACGTGCAAGTGGAATTCCTGCTAAATTTCAGCCAACTGAGCACTGGCTGTGTATGACCACCTGAGGTGGCTACAGCATTTTCTGGTCTGCTTTAGCAGATCTTCCAACCCTGGGTACCTAGTTAAGAAATGCTGCACCACCAAATTCAAAACATGTGCCAGACATGGCATGTCTGTCAACTTTCCCTGTTTAAAGGGCAGACAGGAGGTTTGTGCCATTATCGCATACCATCATTCCTGGCTCTAGCTGGCGTGGCGTGAATGACCTCTGGGCCTGCCCCTGCAAAACTGCAAGTATCTCTGCTCTGACGTAGCTCCTGTTGAACGCTTAGGCGGTACTGTTGATTCATAAGACAATTCAGTGGAGGGGTAGAGCTGACAAATTTTGCATCATCACCATTAGCTGTATGGGGACATTGTGGCACAACAAGCTGCAGCACTGAGCCCTGTCCTGTATCCTTCCGAGTTGCAAGCAGAGTTACCCAGTATGCTGTGAACAAAATATATTGTCCCTGGCCATGTTTGCTTGACCACGTGTCAGCAGTAATGTGGACCTTGCAGCTGGTTGACTTACCCAACCATGTCACAACTTTCACGTAATGGTACAGAGCTGGAATGACCTTATGTGCAAAGAAATGGTGACTGGGAACCTGCCATTCGGCAAATTCATGGAAGGGGGCAGAATCCACCAGATGGAAAGGCAGGACTTGTAAAAACAGCAGCTTTGACATGCTTGAATTTTAGAAAAAAACAACAAAAGTGGGTGCTAACTTATGCGAAACAATGAAATGTGAATATAGTTCATAATACAAGTAATACGTATAAAAAGTGATGAAATTATAAAGAAATAATTAAAAGTCTATATGTGACAGATTCCAAACCCTGATCTCTTCAGTATCAAAATCTTTTTTCTTCACCTCTTGTGCCCAAAAGTGTGAATATAAACTCACCAGAAATGTCTGACTCCTTTTTACAGGTAGGTTAAAATGCTCTGTTTGCCCACTTAGACTGATATCTCCTCATTTTTAGCTCCAGTGCGTTCCTCCAAATGATTTCCCATCAGAGGAAAAGTGACCAAGTAGGAGACATCTTTTTAAAGGGTATCATAGCGTAGTAGATTTATAAAAAATTTGGCATTAAAAACGGATTATTGCACTCACATGGTAAGGTGCCTGGATACTGGCACCAGCGTGTACAGCATGCAGGGGGAATGGGTAATTTTTTCTCCAAGCCTGTTTGAAGCCGGCGTGCGCTCCAAGCCTTGTTCCAGTTCGTGATGTCACACAGGACCCGGAAGTGGTGAGAACCCATGCTTCAATGTACGTTTCATCAAGATGCCGTCTTCAAGAAGTCATGTTTCCTGATGGGGGGCTTATTAACCAAATGTAACAAAGATGGGGAAATGTTTAAATGAGTACACTTTAATCAATTAAAAGTGGTGTTTGGTGCACGTTAACTTGAGTACTCACTCCACTGACACACTACGCTATATTGCAGTAAAACTGCACTGACACACTGAAATATACTGTGGTAAACGTGCACGAACACACTGAAATATACTGCAGTGTCAGTGCAGTTTTACTGCAGTATATTGTAGTGTGTCAGTGGAGTGTGTGTGTGTGTGTGTAGTGGCAATATACTGCAGTAAACCTGCACCAATGCACTGAAATATACTGTGTTAAATGTGCACGAACGCACTGCGTGCAATATACGGCGGTAAACGTGCACTAATGCGCTACAATATACTGTGGTAAGTGTGCAATAATGCACTGAAATATAGTGCATCAAACTTGCACTAATGCACTGCAATATACTGCGGTAAACGTGTAATAATGACTGAAATATACAACGTTAAATATGCATTAACGCACTGCATTATACTGCAGTAAACGTGCACTAATGTGGGGTGTGGCCTGACGAGACATGTGAGCAGACACTTTCTTGGGATCTCCTCTGCATTACCCTGAGAAATCCTGATCACCTGCTCCCTTATTTCGCCTGATTCCTCTCCTGGCCCCTTGGCGAATGGTACGGTACTGTTGGTGTGCAGCTTGGTGGATGGGAAGGCGACGGAAGCAAGCCCTGGCCACGATGAATGTCACCACGTGGTCCGGCCAAAATGACCGTCTTTCCTCAGGGCTCTCTGACATCCACCCCTGAATTGTTTGGAGAGGCGCCGGAGCCCTTTCCGTCCCCTTCCCCTGGGGTCTCTGCACCTCCTGTGATGCTCTACCAGACACCTCCGAGCGAGGATGGGATGGAGGATAAGGTGGAACAGGAACCTACCCCGCTGGATGTCCTCAAACTCATGAAGGTGTAAACCACTCTGATCTTATGGGCAAGGTGGAGGAACTTAAACTAAATATAACTATCATGCACCAAGATCGTGTCTGTTACTGAGCGGCACATCAGTAATTTGGAGGATACAGTTAAAGTGGTTGTAAACTCCTATAAAAAAAAAAAGAAGAAAATACCTGCAAGACAAAGGCATAATGAGATAGTATGCATCACATACTAGTTAATTATGAAATACTTACTTTAGATCAATGCTGTTGCACCAGTCCCCAAACATCGATGTGACCGGCGACATGTCTCCTGGAGCATCTTCCGGGTTCGCGGGCTCCAGTGCTGTGATTGGCCGGAGCCGTGATGACATCACTCCCACGTATGCATGCGGGAGCCGCCGGTCATGGCACGAGAACTGAAGTGGTTTAAAAGGGGTTACTACCACTTTAATCCAATCCTCCCCTGAAGTTAAAACCTGTGGCACCAGGATAAAATCACTGGAGGACAAGGTGGATGGTGTGGAGAATCGCCCGCGCAGGAACAATCTCAGGTTGGTGGGCCTGCCTGAGTGGGTGGAGGGGTCTGATCCGGTGTCTTTCCTGGAGAGCTGTCTCACACAGGAGTTTGGCCAGGACAGTTTGTCTACCTATTTTGTGATTAAAAAGGCCCATAGAGTCACTGGAAAGTCTCTCCCTTGAGGGCAATGCTCTCTGCACCATGTTGATCAGTCTGCTCCGCCAGATTAAAGGGGAGCCTCAAAATCAACAACGCAGTGGTTTCCCTTTTTCCGGATTACTCTCCTGTCGTTCGTGCCCTTTGGACAAAATACCAACAGCTATTCAATATTCTATGCTGTTAACTGGTACCCTGAGAGTGGTGTACCAAGGCCAGGTGCCTTTCTTCCAAACCCTTGGGAATGCTTTTGCCTGGTTTGATTCCCTGAGACAACCTGGTCGATCGTCCATCCGTGCCTTACGTGTGAAGCTTGGTATCCATTGAATTTGTCAGCTTTTGAAAGCTTGCAGCTGGGGCAGGTGAACACGGTATTGCCCTGACAAGAGGAGTCTTACCTCTTCACAAAAGACTTTGCTGCCACTACTGGATATAATATTTGATCACTAGTTGATCCAACTATGTTCTACTACTTTGGCTGAATAGGCCACGTTTCCTGCACTTGCTTGCTGTTAGGAATAAAGCGCTCCTTGCTCTGGGAGCTGGGCAGTGGTTTATTCTTTGGGAATTTTTCTACATATGTCCTTTTGCGTTTGTTCTAGTTGTGTCGGTGTACATGTGGTTTGTTTGGGTGTGAATGACTTTGCCTTGCCTCCTCCTCCCTCGCGGGTTCTGCAGCCATGAAGGGCTATAGCTGGTACACAGGGCCGTATGCTCCCTCTCTTCCCCCCCTTCCCTTTTTTTTTTTTTTTTTTTTTCCTGCACTGGCCTTTCTTAGTTGTAATCTGAATATGTCATGTGTATCTCCTGGAATGTCAGGGGATTGAGCTCTAAATTTAGAAGGGCTTCTGTATTAGAATTTCTTAAATCCCACAAACCACATATAATATTCTTACAAGAAACCCTTTTGACTGGGTCTAGGGTTCTTCTCTCTCAAAAAGCATTGGTTATCACTTCACTTATTCCAATTATGCCTGGGGTGTGTCAGTTTTAACATGGAAGGGCCTCCCCTTTTCATGTGACAGGGTAATTTTATTTCAGACCCTGAATGGCAATATGTGTTTTTCTGCTATGTACTCTATATGCCAAACCCTTATTACTGATTGTGGTGTATGTGGCGTCATTTACCGGCGCCTTACTTTTCTGAATGGATAGTGATTGGTACCAATTGGTTCACTCATAACTGAAGCATATCAAACTGTTTTTACTATACTTCCATTTTCTGAATGAATGGCAGGCTCGGTACACAATTATTCGTTTATTCGGTGGGACCGTAATAAAGGGACCCCAGGATCAGTGGGAAGAGGGTAGGGCCCTGGCCAGGGGGGCCCTTCATAATTTTTTGCCCCAGGCTCTGAAGGTTCTAGTTATGCCTCTGCCCCACGGATAGGGTTTACTCATGTCAATCTCAATCGTACCGTGCTCTTTCCAGGCTGGACTATGCGTTGGCTACTATGGACCTGGTACCATACATACGAAAAGTTGCCTATATCACTCAAATGTTATCTGACCACGCTGCCTTGTGTGTGGACTCTATGTTGGGGCACAGACCGTCTTTTCAGATGTGGAGACTCAGCCCTCTTTTGATCTCCACAGCAGAATTGGAAGACCCCATTCGAACGGACATGACTCAATACTGGGTGACAAATGACCAATCCTCTTCCACTGGCCCCTTGTGGGATGCTTTTAAAGCAACTGTACGGGGTTCCTATATCTCGAATATTGCTTGGCACCGAAAGACCAACCATGCTATTTTACATACTTTAGAGACTGATCTGGATGTAGCTAGGACCCGATACACCTCACATCCGACTCCAGACGCTCATGGGGTGGGGGTTGGGGCGCATAAGGCTCTTCAACTTCGCATGGTTGAGATGATGAAGAAACCGCTTTACCTATCGGTTAAACTACATGAACACAGTGGGGGAAATGGGAAGTTGCTGGCTTATCTGTCTCTCACACAGATTACGCTGATAGCTCTATATCGCAGATAAAATTACCTGATGGATCAGTTTCCTCAGACCCGCTGATCATTAATCAGACCTTTTAGGTCCTTTTATGGAAACTTGTACTCTGAACAAGGGCATCCAGCTGAAGCTGTTTGAGGAGCTTTTCGAGTCTATTCAATTTCCAGAGCTAAATGACTCTTACAGACTTATACTAGATAAACTCCTGATTTTAAATGAAATTACTGAGGCTATTCACTCCCTTCCTCCTAATAAGACCCCAGGGTTAGATGGTTTACCTGCAGAATGGTATCAAAGCTATGTGGATGACCTAGCCATCAGGTTACATACCTTTATACCTTACATACCTCGCCATCAGGTTACATACCTTTTGAGGAGGGTGAACTTCCCCATTCTATATGAGAAGCCTTAAAGAGGAAGTAAACCCTGCTGTAAACCCTAATGGGTTTACTTCCTCTTATTCACCTGCAATGTAGAAGCATAATAGGCTAGTATGCATCGCATGCCACTTACCTGCCATCACTGACCGCACTGTCCCCACAGCAGGGAGCGTCCATCTTCGCCCCTCTTCCTTCCGGGGCCGCGAACTCCGGCGCTGTGACTGGCATACGCACGGGAGCTGCCAATCGCTGCACGCTGTCAGTGAAGAAATGGCACGGAGGCACATGCCAGTATAGCGTATATTTCCTAAACTGTACAGGTTTAAGAGATATACAGGGAAGCTACAGGTAAGCCTGACTTACCTGTAGCTTAAAGTGGTTGTCAAGAGTTGACAACCACTTTAATAGTGGTATTGCCAAAGCCGGAGAAGGACAGATTACAGTGTGGGTCTTACCATCCCATTTCACTATTAAATAGTGATGTGAAAGTGCTTGCTAAACTTCTGGCCAAACGACTGCAAAAGGTCACCCTTCACCTGGTTCATTCAGATCAAACTGGGTTCATGCCTGGCAAGAGCATGTATGACCACATCTGCCAACTGTATGTGTGTGTATATGTATGTGTGTGTATACATACATACATACATATACACGCGGCTGTGAGCGCGCACCGCCGGAGGCGCGCTCACTGTATCCATGGGGGGGGGGGCCAGGGAGCGGGTAGGGCGGACTCGATCGCTGCCGGCTACCCACGATGGCCCCCCCCGCAGTGAGAGAACGGAGGTCCGTGTAAGTAAACACGGATCTCCGTTCTCATAGAGAGGGAAGGGCTGTGATCACAGGCTTCCTGTATATGGAAGCCATGATCTCTCCCTTCCCCCAGCCAGGCCAGCCCGCACACAGTTAGAACACACCCAGGGAACACAGTTAACCCTTAGAGCGCCCCCTGCAGGTTAACCGCTTCACTGCCAATGGCATTTACACAGTAATCAGTGCATTTTTATAGCACTGATCGCTGTATAAATGCCAATGGTCCCAAAAAAGTGTCAAAATGGTCCGACATGTCCGCTGCAATATCGAAATGAATTCTCATCATCCGTAAATGTGGCAACTTTTACGGAAACCAATCGCTGATTGCGATTTTTTTTTTTTTTTTTTTTTTTTTTTTTCTTTCAAAATTGTCGCTCTTCTTTTGTTATAGCGGCGATCAGAAATGACAGAGGTGATCAAATACCACCAAAAGAAAGCTCTATTTGTGAGAGAAAAAGGACGCAAATTTTGTTTGGTTACGTCACACGAGCATGCAATTGTCAGAGCGGAGTTCCACCCAAAAATGGATCTTCCGCTTTAAGCACTCCTCGCCCCCTTACATGCCACATTTGGCATGTAATTTTTTTTTTTTTTTTTTGGGGGGGGGGGAATTTGTCCCCAGGTTTCAGAGGGACTTCCTGTCCCTCTTCCACCTTCCACCTCTGGGCCGCCTAGGCGACTCCTCCTCTCCTCTTAGGCGGCCCCTCCCGGCAATCTTCTGGGACACGTCACAGGTCCCAGAAGATTGCCTGGCCACTAGGAATGAGCAGCGCGACTCGTGCATGCGCAGTGGGTGCCCAGCCGTGAAGCCGGGCCGGGTGCCCTCACTAGGAATGGCGGGGCCATCGGGAGGAGGGGGGAGATGAGCGAGGCTACGGGCGCAACCGTCGCTGGACCGGGAGACAGGGAAGTTACTGTTTCTTAAAAGTCAGCAGCTACACTTTTTGTAGCTGCTGGCTTTTAATAAACAAAAAAAGTGTGGAAATCCGCTTTAAAGCGACGCAGTGCCGAATCGCAAAAAGTGCTCTGGTCCTAAAGTGGGAAATCCTTCCGGGGCTAAAGTGGTTAAAGTGGAGTTCCACCCAAAAGTGGAACTTCCCCCTTTAAGTCTTCCTCCCCAGCTCCAGGTGCTGAAATGGAGCTTTTGGGGAGGAGGGGGGGATGGGGATACCCGATTTTTTTTTTTTTTTTTCTCGGGTACTTCCACTCCGGTCGCCTTAGGCGATCGGAAGTGGAAGGTCTCCTTCCCCCTCCCTCATGAAGTCTTCTGGGACACCAGACAGGTCCTAGAAGACTTCGGGACCAATCACAAAGCACAGTGTGCGCCCGGCCGTGAAGCCGCGGCCGGGTGCCCACAGTAGCAATGCCGGCGCCGCGGAGAGCGGGGAGAGGAGTGAGGCTCCGTGCGGCTCCATCCCTGGACCGGGAGACAGGTAAGTGTCTGTTTATTAAAAGTCAGCAGCTACACATTTTGTAGCTGCTGACTTTTTTAATAAAGCAGAGTTCCACCCTTTCCGAATGTTTAACAACTGCCCACCGTCATTATATGGTGTTGCTTTGCTGTGGAATACCGTTGCTATGGTAGCAGATAGCTACCATAACCCCAGTATTTTTAAAAACAGCGGGCGGTCCTCTTTCAGATAAAAGTGGTCTCTGTGGCGGATTTGCCGCAAGATCACTTTTATTGGGGGTGGGAGAGGTGCCCCCCTCACGTCGTCTCCGCCGCTTACCGGAGCCGCCGGTATCAGCGGAGACGATCGGGTCCTCTTGTCTCAATGGCTGGATGCCGAGTGAGCGGAAGATGGTGCCCACTTTGCTCCATAACATTGAAGGACGGAAGCAACGTCAAACGTCACTCCTGCTCATGGCTCTTCAAGGAGAAAATGTATTTTATTTTTATTGCATTTTAGTGTAAATATGAGATCTGACGTCTTTTTCACCCCAGATCTCTTATTTTAGAGGTCCTGTCATGTTTTTTTTTTTCTATTACAAGGGATGTTTTCATTCCTAGGAATAAATGTGACCCGTGTTTTTTTTTTTTATTTATTTTTTTTTTTAAATAGACTGTGTAAAAATAAAAAGTAAAATAAATAAGAAAAAAAAATGAAAGCGCCCGTCCTGCCAAGCTTGCACACAGAAGCAAATGCATACGGAAGTCACGCCCGCATATTAAAACTGTGTTCAAACCACACAAGTGAGGCATCGCCACGGTCGTTAGAGCGAGAGCAATCATTCTAGCACTAGATCTCCTCTGTAACTCAAAACCGCTAACCTGTAGAAATTTTTAAATGTCACCGATGGAGATTTTTAAGTGCCAAAGTTTGTTGCCATTCCACGAGCGGGCGCAGTTTTGCAGCATGACATGTTGGGTATCAATTTACTCTGCGTAACATTGTCTTTCACAATTTAGAAAAAGATTGGGCTAACTTTACTGTTGTCTTATTTTTTTTTTTTTTTTTTTAATTAAAAAAAGTTAATTTTTCTCAAAAAAATCGTGCTTGTAAGACCGCGGCGCAAATACGGTGTGACCTAAAGTATTGCAACGACCACCATTTTATTCTCTAGGGTGTTAGACATTATATAATGTTTGGGGGTTCTAAGTAATTTTATAGCAAAAAAAAAAATGATTTTAACTTGTGAACACCGAATCTCAAAGAGGCTCGGTCCTTAAGTGGTTTAATGCCAGATATGGTGTGACTAACAAAATTTTCTATAAATATATACTGTTTCGTCATGTTGTTCGGGCACAGTTTGATGGCTTGACCCAGGAGCTCTTGGAATCGCCAATTGAGGTGCTACTGGCATACCCTGACATTACTAAACTGGTCACAACTGTGTACTCACGTCTCCAGTCGGCTGGGTGGAACCCCTTCCAACTGGCGCAAAAGAGGTGGGAGGCACTGATCCCTGGGCTGTCTGAGGAGTGCTGGGAGTAGGCCTCAGGACCTCATCAGTTCCAATAAGTGGTGCACCGAAAGGAAATTTTGGTGCCGAAACCGAAAATGACAGTTTTTAAAAAATATTTATATTTTTATATACAATTCCCATATGCAGCCTACCTGTGCCTGGGCACTGACAGGCGGCACTGGATGGTACTGGCAGGTGGCACTGGCATGTAGCACTGGATGGTACTGGCAGGTGGCACTGACCAGTGGTACTGGCACTTGGCACTGATAGGTGGCACTGGATGGTATTGGCAGGTGGTACTGGCATGCGGGCACTGGATGGTACTGGCATGTGGCACTGGATGGCATTGGCAGAGAAGATGAGAACATTCACAATGCACAGAGCGCGCTGCTTGTACGAGCCGCTCTGTGCATGAAACTGTGACATAATTACACTGAATGCAGAGAGCGAGCTGTCAGATCTTCATGCTGAGATCAGAGGTGGGCGGAACCGAACAGCTAACACCCGCCCAGCCCCTGTCCCATTGGCTGGTGTTTGATAGCTGTTCGGTCCCACCCACCTCCCAGCATCAATTTGAAAATCTGATCTCCCTCTCCCTCCCTCGTGTCAACCTGGAGTTGATTAGTGTTAGGGAGGTAAAAGTTTGCAAGGGTGAATGTATGAGAATCTATTTTGCCCTTTTTAAGAGCAGGAACCTACCCTCTTGGTCTCGGAACTCCTCGAGGAACTGCCAGTTAAGAGATTTGGATAGGAGGAGGATACTTGTCGCCTTTGATTTAGAGGATGTGGCCCGGCTGTGATAAGCCATTGGGAAATGCTTGTTAGTAAGTCTTGGGACCCTGTCTGCTCTGAAATGAGTCTCCTGGAGAAAGGCAATTTGTACCCTGTGTCTCCAGAGCTTGGCTAGACAGCTGGTGTGCTTCTCAGGGGAATTCAGCTCCTTGACATTCCACGAGAGGAATTTCACGGCCATGTTGACAGTGGGTGTGTAGGCACTCACCCCCTAGGAGGAGGAGGGAAAAAAATAGAAAAGAGATGGTAAGTGAGAAAGAAAAGCAACGTGGAGAGAAAAATCAGAGAGGCAGAAAAAGAATGTCAGTCTATCAGGAAGAAAAGCTCCGTATAGGAGAGCTACTGCCACCAGGGCAGAGTATCCCTACTGTGGGGTTGGTAAGGCACTAATCAGTGCAGAGCCGCAGCCTCACCAGGGCTCCTGCAGCCATAAAAAAAATAAGCTGGTATTTCAACATAAACTTATAGGGAAGAATAATGATGGTAAAATAACTTTCGGGAGATACCCAAACAGCAATATGTAAAACAGGAAAACACATTTTTCATTACCTATTTCTGTGACCCCATGAGACACCAGACCGTGGTCCAGCAGACCAGGGGGCCTGGAGAACGTTTGCTCTTAGCCCTGGACGTGACCCTGGACTCAGCCATATATGGTTGTTGACACCGCCACCCCAGCAAACACCCGATGGGTGTGCCATGAGTCCCCCAGGCCCCTCCCATAAGTAGACAGGGTCCAAACCATGAGAGACTCCCGATCCTGCCTTGGGGGCCTCAATGGTGTCTCCCATGGTGGGTCCCGTCGCCAGTGGTAACCGCTGTAGGTCGTAGTCACCAGCGAAAACCCCTGTGGAGTCCAGGGCGTTGTCCATGGGCCAAGGCAATAGCCACAGTAACTCATAAAGAAACTTTTAGGAGTACAAATGAGCCAGGGAGGTGGGAGAGCCAGAGTTTGGTTGTCCCTACTCTCCAACCCACCTTCGTCCATCAGTAGCTGAAACCCTGAGGGCCCACCAGTAGACTCGTAGGGCTCTCCCGGAAGCCCCCTATACCATTAAAGCTGGCAGCAGTGTCTGGGCCCGGGGCGGTCCCCCCGACCACAAATGGGCCGAACCCCATCACCTGAGGTATTAAGTGTACGAGTATCCAGCATGCCCCTCGTGGACACCTGGGAGCCAGCTTGAAATACAGACAATAATACAAATCGCAAATATACCGTAACAGTTAACCATGGAACAGATAGGGCAGTGGAGACAGAAACACCAAAGCCTAACAACCGACCCTCCCAGCCCCACCAGAGTCCCGCATGGCATTCTTTTCCTGCAATGCTGTTGGGCAGGTCCAAGCCCTCATACAAGAGAGGGTATGTATAGACCTACTTTTTTTTTTTTTTGTGGTAGTCTGTATCAGTAAAATGATCGCCGGCAGTATAGAACAGGGGGTATGAACTTTCCCCCCTAGTGGGCCTCAGTGTGTGTGGACCTCTGACTCTACCATCATGGAGGGTACAATGAAGGCAAATGTCAGGTCTTTGTATGATGTAAAGGTGAGCAGATAAGTCCCATGGGAACCCGCTGGGGGCACAAAGAAACTCAACTTGTCATGAGCTAAAGGCCAGTTTTAAGGGAGCGTTAAACAGGTTCATTGTAGCGCACAAACGTCCGCTGTGTCAGCCGACACATGCGATCAAGAGACCGGGTCACGTGGAACCCGGGGCCGACCTCTCTGGGCACGTTGGTTGTTGCGGTTTCTTTGTGGTCTGCTATCCGATTGCCTGTATTGCGGATTCTGTGGCATAGTAAGCAAGAGCCAGTTGAGAACAGGAATCGGGTCCATCTCCGCAAATGAGAACAAATTTGGGAGTTCTGATGGATGACGTAGCGGGAAGGTCTCTGGACCCTTGCGGACCTTAAAATGAAATGGGTGTCACCATTGGTAGGTGAGCCCTTTCTCTCCGATTGCGTCTAGTAGTGGTCTCCATGTCTGTCTCATCATCAGGGTTCTCCTAGATACGTCTGGGAGGAGATGAACTGCTGCGCCATCAAATTCCAGTACCCCCCTTGCCAGGCCCGTTGTAAGATTTCCTTCTTTAAATTAAAGGAGTGCAGGCAACAGAGTATGTCTCTGGACCTATCTGGCACATTTGTTTAAGGGCCCATTGTATGGTGTAATCTATCAATCACCACGTTCACATCAGGAGGGCGGTCAAGGTAGCAATTAAAGATGGTGGTTACCATCATGCGCTGTTCCGATTGTGGGGTGGATTCGGGGATTCCCTTTAGCTGAATATTTTGTCTGTGGCTGCGGTTTTCTAGGTCATTTAGAAGCAACTGTATGTATGATTTTGGTCAGAGTTCAACCTGGGTGGATTGTACAGTTTGGACGGACTGGGACAACGCTCCCTGTTCCTGTTCCATAGCTGAGACCCGCGAGTCTAAGGTAACAACCTCCTGTTTTGAGGGTCTGTATCTCACCCCTCATGGCTGTCTCCATCCTGGTAGCAAGTGTTTCAAAGTCATGTCTAGTAGGCAATTGTTGCAGCAGGGACCACAATTTAAGTGCCGAGTATAGGCTCTATCAGGGGAGAAGAGGGAGTATTCTTACTCACTGCATTCCATGATTGTGTGTGCAGTCCCTGTCCATCCTTGGCAGAGGCTGGTGTAAAGCTGCAATCAGCCTGTGAGGAGGCGGCCTGTGGAGGAGAGCGACCCAGGCTGAAAAGCTCCTCTTCTGATTCCGTTGATGCTACCAGGGATCTTGGAAGGCAGTAGGAGATTTCACTGACAGGGGAGTAGGGCGGCATAGTGTGGTTGTCCTGCTGTAGGGAGAGCTGGAGTACGGCTTTGTCTCCCTCCATGCCTGCTTCCGCATGGTGTGCCGGCGCCATCTTGGCGTGCCGGTGTAGAGGTGGCCGGCTTTTGCGACTTAAGGTTAAGGTACTGATCCATGCCGCTGATGGCTTTGACAGAGTGGCGCTCGGTCGGCTGTGTGTCTGGGGTAACGGGAGATACCAGCAATGTGGGGTAATCCTGTGGAAGTAGGCTACTAGGTAGCCGCTGACCATGAGCCCTGATTCAAAAAGACTCTACACTGCCATGCTGAAACGAGACGGTTCCT
>BLSH010055112.1:857442-880672 GCA_018402905.1 Glandirana rugosa | reverse complement strand
GGAGGGTTTTGGAGTTTGCTGTTTTTTTACTGTTTGATATTCCTACAAATGTATCTTGCAATATCTGTAAACTGAATTATGCATTTTATGGAATGATGATGTTGTTAATGTGCAAAAAATTTATGAAATACCTTTAAAAAAAAAAAAAAATTATAAAATCAATAAGTAACTTCTGTGTGCTAAGCTAGGGCTTATATCTCTGGAGAGATTGTTGTATTGTAGTGTCTATGGGCTCGGTCTAAGTTAATTTACAATCTGTATGCATGTTGGCAGATTGCCTGCAGATTGTAAACTAGCAGATCTGCCAGATGGAGGTAGGTGTGTGTGTGTGTGGCCTAACAGACCAGTCTGCAGACAAACTGTTGGGTGGTGGCAAGATATTGTTTGTTGTGTGTCTGGTGTATGGACAGTGGGAAGAGTGCCAGTGTTCTAGCTGGTAAGATAGCTGGAGGAATCCTAGAAGTGCATGATAATTGCTAGACTGCTCTCTAACCCTTAGGCCCCATAAACATATTAACATGTATTAAAAAAAAATAAGCTTAACATCGGGCCCGACGTCAGGGAAAAATCGGCGTCAAACGCTGGCGTTTTGCATCGGCGTTAGTGGGCGTTGGCGTCAATAGGCGTTTTGTTTAAAAAAAACATTCCTCTGCTATTTTTTAACCTGAAAACGCTGGTTAACGGCGCTATGGCGTTAATGCACATTAGTGAGTGTTTTGCCGGCTCAGCGTCAAAAACAACATATCGTTGCAGCTTCAGACTGCACTGGCCGTGCGTTCTACTTTCAGCTCACTAACGCCGACGCTATCTACAGCTCAACAACTTTAGCGTTTTTATGGGGCCATTGAATAACATGGAGAGCTGAAAAAAACGCTAAAAAACACGGTACTGAAAAACGTCTTAGAGTCCACCAGATTGTATATAAGATTCGTATCTGCCTGTGTGTGGTCAGCCAGCTGAATTGGAGTCTTCGTCTAGTGGTGACCAGAGGTAGTGTGGGCTGGGAAAGTGTATCACAGCCAGTCTTACTTACTCAGTATAAGTTCCCCCTTATTCCCTCATACCCCCAATCGCGGACCACTCCCCGATTAGCTAGCCAAAGTGGGCATTCCTTACCGTGACAATTAAACTGGGGCCACTGAGACAGCGGCGACATCCACATGCAGGCACAGTGGGGGAGCACACTGCCTGGCGCTCAGTTGGGAGAACCAGAGGAAGTTCTTTGCAGGGGGCAGCTCATTGGTGCCCGGCATGGAGACTAGGTTGTCTGCGTGCAGAGCGCTGGCACAGGATAGCAGTAGGGACAATATTGCGGGGTCTGTGCTGGAGTATTCGGGCGGCAGCAAGGTTCTTGTGACAGAGCTGTTATACAAGATTTGGACGTTCTTTGATACTCATGCCCACCATTGAGGGGAAGCCCCTATAGATTCCAACAAACAGCACTAAGAACATGAGTTAGTCAACTTTTTTGGTGGTGTTTTGGGACTTTATACATTGTGCATTGTAGTGTGACTTTAAATTTAGTGTGTATTATAGCTTTGGTAACTCTGCAAGTAACATCTGTTAAAAATACAAACACTAGAGGGAAGCTGCTCCCTACTCGTGCCATTTACTACTAGGGGCTACCGCCTATTAACTACTTACATCCCCATCCTAATAATGTACAACTGATATACCATCCAGATAACTTGCTGTCTACAAAGAAAACCTGCATTGATCACACCAAGGAGGATGGACGAGGACCAGAGTCACATGACTGAGAAGATACTAAACCTCACCCTGGAGATCATCTACCTGCTGACCGGACAGGTGAGGAGGATTCTGGGAGGTCACATGACATCACTCTTATCTCTATTAATAAAACACAGACCTAATCAGAGAGGTGAAGATGATTCTGAGAATGTAACATGATATTACTGTTTTTGTTGCATACAGAGTTTTCCTTCTGTGAAGTCAGGAGATCATATGACAATCACAGTACCTCAATGTGACTCCCTAAAGCCTGAGAGACACAACATGCAGAAGATTCTAGAAATCACCACGAAGATGATGGAGCTGCTGACAGGAGAGGTGAGCGGTGCTGGGAATTCTGGGAAATTATCCAGTAACAGACAAGGGATGTGTCTGGATGGTGGCTGTATCATTGTGTGTGTCAGGTTTCTATAGGGCACTTTCACACTGGGGTGGGGAGGGGTGGTAGCGGTAAAGCGGCTCTATGCAGGCGGGAGCAGGGCGCTTTTAACCCCCCCCAAGAAGGGGTTAAAAGCGCCGCCGCTCGGCACTTCCGAGGCGGTGTTCAGCCACTTTGGAAGCGCCGTCCATTGATTTCAATGGATGGGGCGGTGTATACACCGCTCGCTGCACCGCCACGAAGATGCTGCTTGCAGGACATTTTGTAACGTCCTGCAAGCGCACTGCCCCAGTGTGAAAGCACTCAGGCTTTCACACTGGGAAGAATGGGGGGTTCAGGTGCTTGTACAGGGGCTATTTTTAGCACCGCAGCATCTCAAAAACGACCCAGTGTGAAAGAGGTCATAAGGTGTCAGGATGTCACTGTCTATTTCTCCATGGAGGAGTGGGAGTATTTAGAGGAACACAAGGAGCTCTACAAGGACATCCTGGTGGACAATCTCTGATAGTATTATTAGGATCTGTACAATATCTGTACTATTACAATTTATGTCATTTTATTATATGTTCAGAGTGAAAACCTGAGAAATTCCAAAGTTGAGGTTAAAACCGCAAAAGAAGAGATGTATGTTTGTTACATTCAGTGTCTTATTGTATCTTTCAGAGTGGAAACTTCGGGGATAATAATATTGTTGTCAAAGAAGAGTATAAAGAGGAAGATGAGTGTGGAGTGATGGAGGAGTTTTCAGAAGGACACAATGATATGATGGAGCCACCTAATACCAGGAACCCACCAGAGGGATGTCCTCTGTATTTCCAGGAATCCACACAGGAAGATCACACTGTCCCTCACCATTACAAGGTTGGTAGGACTGAGCGTCTAGAACATGGATGTGGATTATTTTATGTGATATCACAATTTTAAACGTTATAGTTTACAGTATTTTCTTGGTTTAGGGTGAAGATCCAATAGATATAAAAGTTGAGATTAAAGCAGAAGAAGAAGAGGGGTATGTGAGGGATGATCAGCAGTCTATGGAGGAGGATGAAATAATAAGGACATTTATAGAGGAGGACACTCCTACAGAGATCAGCACAGGTGGGTCATTAACACTAAATACATTCCTAAAGCCATACTGCTCACTGATTGGTCCAGAGTAGGACTGCTGCAGACACAATTTATGTATCTAGACTGGATTTATGGAGTTTCTGGGTTTCGGCTAGCAGGGGATTGTTGATTTTCTTCATGTTCATTGCTCTACCTAGGCACCTGGGACATTTCTTGGGTCGTCTTCCTGGGTCTAGTAAGTTCTCTGACAGAGCAATTCTTCCAGGGTTACTTACTCTGTTATCTGCTGGCTGTGCCGGATGGAGGGATATGTCTGTATAGTCTAAGACCCAAGTCACTGAGTGCAGTCTCAGGAGATGGGAGGCAGTGGTGTGGGACCTCTGCAGCTTGTCTTAAGTAAGTAAACATTTGGACCACTGATGATTGCTGAAAACCAATTTTGCAAGTCTTGACCATTACACTATATGATTTCTATTGCACATTATGCAGTCTTAAGACTGCACTTTATACTCTATGGCAGTGTTCTCCAAATTGCAGCCCCTTTTTTTTTCTTGTCTGGCCCATGTGGCACTATTTCATCCACTGACACCAATGAAGGGGCACAATTCCTCCCAATAGCACTAATGATGGGGTACAATTTTTACCAATGACATCGATGAGGCACAGTTCCACCCAATGACACCAACAATTGGGCCCAATGACACCAATGATGGGGCACAGTTCCTCCCTATAGCACCAACAATGGGACATTCTTTACTTCCACTGATGCAAGGACTCCTGTAGCCCGGCCCTCTAAAAATCTGCAGGACAGGAAAATGTGCCCTTTGTTTTAAAATGTTTGGAGACCCCTGCTCTATGGTATGTAGGTCTCACCCCTGGAGAGGCCACTAGAAATAAATGGGCCTCCCTTTCCTGTGCGGGGGCTGCCAGGCCAGGTAACAGGGTAGTGTCCTCCAGCAAATGTCTTTAAGTCCCGGTTCTATCAGGCCCCTAGCCAAGCGCATTATGAGCCCTGACAGCAACAGCTCTTGAGTAAAGCCTCGTACACACGGGACGATGATCGTGTTCAACACGTCGTACTCACGACCGTTGCATGCAGAATCGATCGTCTGTGGCCGTGCTTTCAACAGTTGAACATACGACGGTCGTTCGTGGGAGTTGTATGTGCAGACTAGAAAACTTGGTCGTGTCAACAAGCTCGCATACGACCGTTGTATCGTGTGTAGAGCAGCTGTGTTCAACAAAGTTGTATTGTGCTAAACACGCATGCGCCAAGTCCACTTCAACTAACATGAAATTAGATGAAGGAGCCCAAAAGGTGACGCTACTTCCTCATTATACGCTCGTTCGCGTCATCACGTTCGGCCGGCCGCAAGTTGTATGTACGACCGTCGTGTGCATGTCAGTAGGCTACATACGACCGTCAACGTACGATTCAACACGGTCGTACACACGATCGTCGTCCCGTGTGTACGAGCCATAACACTCCCAGGGACAGAGGACCCAGGACTAAACGGCCCACTCAAACATTTATCTTCTCCTTGACTACCTTCTGGGATCCCCCACCCAGGGCTTGTCTGTGGTGAGATAAATATTCATAAGTCAGTGGTTAACCTTTCTACTATTTTCTGGAAGTTTCTTCCAGAGGCAGACAGGAGCAGTCGACCACCAGGCTTGTGGAGAGCCAAGCAGATGTAGAAAATAGATTGCTGCTCCACTGAGTACAGCAGAGCCAAACCTAAATCTATCCAGCCTAGGGCAGGTTGATACATGTACACAGATACTTCTGAGACAATATAGTCTCATCTATAGTGTCTTGTACAAGAAGTTATAGGTAATATACAGTTGACCCATGCACTATATACTCTACATTGTACAGTACATTACATACTGCTGACCCCTGCACTATATACTCCATGTTGTACATTACATAATTCCACAAAATTTCCCAAGGTGGGGAACCAACCAAGGCTATCTGTGACACACATGGGTTACACCAAAAATATGCAAAATTAGTGATTTATTGGTATGCAAATATACATTCACAGTAAAAAAAATCCAAAGATGTGAAGGGGTCCTGTCCAGATAGGACCACCTCTAAGGTTCACTGGGAAAACAAAAACAAAAAATACACTGACAAAAACAAGGGACGAAAAATGACAGAAAAATCCAGTACGTCCGGACGCCAGATGGTATTCCAGTACCCGTACCACCTGGGAAATCCCACGTGTCTGCATATCAACAGTGTGTATCTATGTGGGACAGAGGCTCTCATGGTGCCATGGGTCAAATGGGGTGGGCAGTGTGCTGCTGCCATTGCTGGAGGAAGTCCAAGAGCTGGAATACACAGTCTTCAGCCACGTGGGCCTCACTGTGGTGTGTAGGGTTGATGGAGGAGGGGCATGATCCCTGCTGGTCCATGGCTATGCATTTAATTTGCGAAAAACGTTGACATCACTTCTGCCCTTGACGCCAGCAAGCAACCCCAGAAACGGTGACGGCGGGGAGAACACGAAGGCTGAGGGCACACTGCATAGCGGTTTTCATGGCCGGATGAAACCAGCCGTTTGCAGCACATAGGAGGCTATTTTTCCACAGCCCAGGAGGCCACTTGATCACACAGGAGTACGGCATCTGGACGGATGGAGCCAGCAGGAAGAGTGGTAAGCCAGGTGCTACTGTGCACACCCCCCCCCCCCGCAGGACACTTCCTCCCACTGACCACCCGCAGTCGCTGGCCGTAACAGGTCGCTACGTGGTTTGGTAGCCCATTCCCACGACCACGGGAGGTCCCACATTGGCCTCTCCCACAGCCACGGACCAGCAGGGATCTTGCCCCTCCTCCACCACCCCTACACACCACATTGAAGCCCACGTGGCTGAACAGACTGTGTATTCTGGCCCTTGGACCTCCTCCAGCAATGGCAGCAGCACAATGCCCACCCCATTTGACCCATGGCACCATGAGAGCCTCTGCCCCATCCTCCCCAACCCTTCCCCCTAGCTCGAGCATCCAGGGGGGCTTGCAGCACACTGTACCACATACATATTGATATGCACACACGTGAGATTTCCCAGGTGGTACGGGTGCTGGAATACCATCTGGCGTCCAGACGTGCTGTGTTTTACTGTCATTGTTCGTCCCTTGTTTTTGTCAGTGTATTTTTTGTTTTCCCATTCCAGCATAGAGCGGGTCCTATCTGGACAGGACCCCTTCACATCTTTGGACAAGTGGAATTTTTACTGTGAATGTATTTGCATACCAATAAATCACTAATTTTGCATATTTCTGGTGTACCCCATGTGTCACAGATAGCCTTGGTTGGTTCCCTACCTTGGGAAATTTAGTGGTACTGTTGTTCAGGCTTGCTGACGCACCAATGCAGTTAATGGGTACTGGTATAATATAACATTTATCTGTACTGCAGCGGTCACCTACTGTAAGTCTTCACATTACATAATTCTCCTGACTTCTGCCCTCTCCCCACTGCTATATATAAACACAATATGTATTCTTTGTTAAACCCATTTCCTACTAGCTGGACATTTTATATCTGATGATTTGATTTGAGCATGTTGATAATAATGTGTGATAACCTCCTCAATCATTGACTTTAAACAGAAAGTGATAATGGGGAGGAGTCAATAACCCAATGATGGTGGTCTTCAGGATCAGTCCAATCTTCATCTTGGTTGTTCTCCCCCCATCCTAACTCTGTGACCTCTGGTGGGGCTCAGCCCCGCTGTTATTCATGGCTACATCATGGACTAAATAAAGAAGTGCAGTACTTTGTGTTGGGAAGATGGCAATGAGTGATAGAGGGGGTGGGGACACTCGTCCTAAAAAAGACAGTTCTCGTTGTTTCCTCACTCTCTGACTAAGGTCCATGAATAAAGAAATGAACTGGTAGGAGATCAGAGGAGCCATTTACTCATTACCTTGAGGGTGGTATTGTAAGATCCTCAGAGACAAAGCTGTCTGATGTGGGCGGAGTCCTGGTTTAGGGGAACCAATCAGCTCATGTTTAGTAATAATCTTTTTATTTCTATTTTAGTAGATGGATGGGAGATGAGGAAAACCTCAGAGGATTGTCTCACTTTGTCTCCAGACTGTAAAGTAGAAGATGAGGACATCACACAGTATAGTCCAGGAGAAAACCCCGCTACCTCAAATGTCCATCCGGCACCACACAGTGTAGATGGACCATCGTATTCCTCTTATCCTGAGGAATCTCAGACTGTGAGGGAAGGTGCCGTCCTTCCAACAGATAAGAGGTTTTCCTGTACTGAGTGCGGGAAGAGTTTCAAATTTCAATGCTATCTTAATGTGCATAAAAGAACTCACACAGGTGAAAAGCCACATTCTTGCCCTGAGTGCGGGAAATGCTTTTCTCTTAAGTCCAATCTTCACAAACATCAGAGTTCTCACGCAGGGGAAAAGCCATATCCCTGTCCTGAATGTAGGAAATCTTTTGTACATAAATCACAACTTGTCACACATCAGAGGTTTCATACGGGGGAAAAACCATATTCCTGTTCTGACTGCGGTAAATGTTTTTCACAGAAGAACAACCTTAGAACACATCAGAAATTTCACACGGGGGAGATGCCATTTTCCTGTCCTGAGTGTGGCAAATGCTTTGTACGAAAATCTGCATTTGTCCTACATCAGAGATCTCACACAGGGGAGAAGCCGTATTCCTGTCCTGAGTGCAGGAAATGTTTTTCAGATAAGTCTGTACTTAACAAACATCAAAGATTGCACACAGGTGAGAAGTCATTTTCCTGTTCTTTTTGCGGAAAAAATTTCAAACAAAAATCAGATCTTGTCTCACATCAAAGGTCTCACACGGGGGAGAAGCCTTATTCCTGTCCTGAGTGTGGGAAATGTTTTGCACGTAAAACCAATCTTTCCACACATCAGAGATTGCACACAGGGGAAAAGCCTTATTCTTGTCGAGAGTGCAGGAAATGCTTTTCAGACAAGTCTGATTTTAACAAACATCAGAGAGTGCATGCTGGTGAGAAGCCATATGTCTGTTCTGATTGTGATCAAAGATTTAAACAAAAATCAGAACTTGTCACACATCAGTGGTCTCACACAAGGAAGAAGCCGTATTCCTGTTCTGATAGCGGGAAAGGTTTTAACCAACAATCAGAGCTTGTCTCACACCAAAGGTCTCAATTGGGGGAGAAGCTGTATTCCTGTCCTGAGTGCGGGAAATGTTTTTCACGGAAAACCAATCTTTACACACATCATAGATTGCACACGGGGGAAAAACCATATTCCTGTCTTAAGTGCAGGAAACGCTTTTCAGATAAGTCTGATTTTAATAAACATCAGAGAGTGCACACAGGTGAGAAGCTGTATTTCTGTTCTGAGTGTGGGAAAGGTTTTAAACAAAAATCAGAACTTGTCACACATAAGAGGTCTCACATGGAGGAGAAAAGCAGCATTGCTGTCCTGAGTGCAGGAAATGTTTTTCAGATTAGTCCAATCTTTACAGACATCGGAGATCTCACACTGGGAGAGAAGCCACTTTCTTAGTTTTGAGTGAGGGAATTGTTACTCGGTGAAGTCCCATCTTCCTGTACATCAGGGATCCCACACAACCCTTGAGATGTATTAGGGCCTTGAGTGCGTGAAATGTCTTCTATATGAATGTTGCTGGACATCACAGCTCTCATGTGGGGGAAGAAGCACACCCTGATGTACATCTCAGATATACTCCATGGCTGATCATTATCATGTAAGAAACAGTTCATAAGGAGATCAGAGATCACCAAAGACATGGATGAAGTGTTGTACCATGTTGGCCATTGATAGCAGTAGAAAAATAAAAATGAAGTCATTACCTTTCGCTGGTGGAGTCAATTTTGTGACGTAAGCTTTCACAAACACTTGGAGGCTTTTTCTTTTTATGTGAGCGGCATTCACCCAGCCATGACAAATGTTGGTTGTTTGTTATTTTATACAGTGATTTCCTATGATCATTGGCGCCATCGAAGGCCTTAAAGTGTTACTAAACCCAGTAATATGAAAATAGTTCACCCCCCAGAGTGCCCACAACGTATAAATCTTCTTTTTACATTAAAGTACTGCCACTATATACCTTTTTCTCTGATCTGTATACCATGGTTTTCTAATAACCTGTACAGTTTGTCCATAGCTGTGTGTTCAAGTAGGAGGAGATTTCAATTTCAGCCTGTATACACGCCCACATGTGTCATGTCAATATCATGTAACCTGAACAGTTCAAATGAAACAGGAAATGATCTATCCAGCATATGCAGCCTTACCACCCTGCTGTGTATTATATGGACTTGCTCAGGGTGACAGTGCAGTAGGGAAGGATTTATGCAAACAGGATAAAACTGCCTTTTTTAAACAATTAACCTCTTAAGTTCCACAGTGAGTACAACAAGTATGCTATGTTGCATATACAGACCAATTTTACTGTTGTGGGTTTAGTAACACTTTAATGTCGTATTAATCTTTTTTGTGATGAAGGTATTTCAAGCAGAACTCCGGGAAAAAAACTTTTACCCATGTCCTTGTCTCCAACTATGCCATCCATCGTCTGCTGAGCTCTGTATTTCCTCTGCAATAGCCTGCTGAACTTGCTGAAAAAACCTTATTGCCCTTTGATGTCCTGTTTGTAAGACCGCTGGCTTCTATCAGTCCTGTACTCCCAGCCAGCGGTCTTGGCACTCCCACCGGTAGTTTTTCTAACAGCAAGCAGGGACTTTTATTTCCGCCCTGCTCACTGTAGTGGGCAGAGGGGGTCTCACAACCCCTGGTCTGTGACACCCATAGAGGTGGTTTCCTCTCCTCCTCCTCCGCTCCCTCCTCCCTGCCAGCACCACCTGCCCTCTCTTTAAAGACAGAGCGGAGATCTCGGCTATGACAGGTCTGGTATTCCTGGCATGCTTGCTATGTGAAAACACTGATCGCTTTCTCTCCTCCTATCCCCGCATTGGAACAGTGCGCTCTGCACTGTATACAGTGTTGCCAACCTCCCGCTGCGTTTTTTACTGGCAAAACATGGAAAATTTACTGGCGGAGAACTTTTTTTACTGGCAATCTGAAAAATAACTGAACTCCTATTAAAAACTAAGACAATTGATATTTAAACACAACATGGAAACACTGACAATACCCATATCAAGTAGTTTGCCCTGTTTACACTTAAAAAGTCAGCACAGCATGACAAATTATGACACCTTGATATCTATAGACAGTTGTAAAAATCACTGATTTTTACAAACTGTCAGTAAATTTACTGGCGGTTGGCAACACTGGCTGTATATCACAATGCTGGGATAGGAAGAGAGAAAGCAATCAGTGTTTTCACATAGCAGGCATACCAGGAATTCCTGGTGTACCTGGCATGGCTGCTACACCGATCGCTGTAACTTCTCTCCTCCCATCCCCACATTGTGATATACAGTGCAGAGCGCACTGTTCCAATGCGGGGATAGGAGGAGAGAAAGCAATCAGTGTTTTCACATAGCAGGAATTCCTGGTGTGCCTGGCATGCCTGCTACACTGATCGCTGTAACTTCTCTCCTCCCATCCCCACATTGTGATATACAGTGCAGAGCACACTGTTCCAATGCGGGGCTAGGAGGACAGAAATCGATCAGTTAGGAGGACAGAAAGCGATCATTGTTTTCACATAGCAGGCATACCAGGAATTCCTGGAGTGCCTGGCATGCCTGCTACACTGATCACTGTAACTTCTCTCCTCCCATCCCCACTGTTCCAATACAGGGTTAGGAGGACAGAAAGTGATCGGTGTTTTCACATAGCAGACATACCAGGAATTACTGGCATGCCTGCTATGTGAAAACACTGATTGCTGAAACTTCTCTCCTCCTATCCCTGCATAGGAACAGTGCGCTCTGCGCTGTATATCACAATGCGGTGATGGGGCACTGAGAAGCCGCACTGGTGTGATTGCACTGGTGGACACTGATAAGCGGCACTGGTGGACACTGATAAGTGGTTTTTAATTTTAACGGACATCCCCTCCCGCCACTTCTGAAAGTGTTCCAGTGGCTCTAGAGCCGCTTGGAACACTTTCATGAAAAAGCCAGCTGATGGCTGTAAAAAACATTACTGAGGTTATGGCTGATATCTTCAGCCATAAGCCCAGTAAACCATTTCAAAGCTGCAACATACATATATGTATTGCGGTCTTGAAGTGCAAAAAAAAAAAACCTACATAACACGTTCACATTAACAGACTGCAGTTTGGCCGCAGCACAGGATACCCGCAGTTTTCATGTGCGTTACCTGCGATTTCTCATAAACTTCTATTACGTCCTACATTTTTGTTGCATTTTCTGAAAGCACACCTAAAATGAGGAACATAATAGAAGTCTACAGCAGTGTTCCCCAACCCTGTCCTCAAGGCCCACCAACAGGTCATGTTTTCAGGATTTCCATTATTTTGCACAGGTAATTTGATCAGTTTCACTGCCTTAGTAATTACCACAGCTGATTCATCTGAGGGAAATCCTGAAAACATGACCTGTTGGTGGGCCTTGAGGACTGGGTTGGGGAATACTGGTCTACAGGATACCACAGAAAACGCACGTGGGTAGCCTTCGCTGCAGTAAAATTGCAGCAGAGCAATGTGCAAGAGGAATACTAAATAAAAAGAAGTGCAGAAGAAGTATAGTTACAATTACCAATAATAAAGTAATTAAAACCCACATATCTTATGTATATTGCATTTAAAAAAAAAAAAAAAGCAATCACCATGCCTGCAATTGCACTTATAATAACAAATACATGCAGGTAAATTCTATGTACAACTCCTGTACCTCACGGAGCTCATATGCAACCACTAGTCCTCCTCCCAGTTATTCCTCCTCTCCTCACGTGCACTGCTTCACCTCCCTCAGGGAAAAGCGTGCCAGCCAGCATTTCCTGGACCCGTGGCTCGCACATCCCAGCAAGCCCCAAGTACACCCAACGCGCCCTTAGCAACCGATAACGTCCTCAGTTGGCAAGACGCAGTCGGGAGGCCCGCATAGCTGCCCGTGTGCCTGTGGCAGTGGTAAGTGAGATTTAGACAGCGGACCAGCACCACTGTAACAATCAGGCTTAATTGAGTGGCCAGCAATGTTTTATGATAACGTACCTGCCTGAGCCCCCTTTCACACTGAGGCATTGGAAAAACGCGTGCAAAACATCAAATGTTATTACCGCCTTTTCCCCATGTTTTTACCACGTCAGTGCTATAATTAGCGTTAATGCACAGGTGTTTTTGAAGCGCTAGCGTTAACTGAATGGCACAACCCCCTACATCACATCCTGTTTACTTCCTGGTATTTTGACCTTACCACAACCTCTGGCCGTTTTGCTGGCCCTTTTAAAGCGCTTTACATTCATTTCAATGTATATGGACGTTTTTAATGCGCTATTTTTAGCGCTCGGAATAAGCACAAAAAATCATGCTTGCAGGACTTTTTTAAACGCAACGCCCCAGTGTGAATAGGTACATTAGAATTAATGGGCAGCGTTTTGGAAGCGCTATTTTTAGTGCAAAAACGCTAGGAAAGCGCCTCAGTGTGAAAGGGGTCTAAGTTGGGGTCATTTTGCCGCGGCACACTGGTTGAGAAACCCGGCTCTACACAATTTTATTATTTACTTTCAATATTTCTTTATTGAGATAAAAAGAAATTGTACAAGGAAAGGTGCCCATTAACCACTTTAAGACCGGGCCTCTTTTTGGGTTCGGTGTTTACAAGTTAAAATCAGGTTTTTTTGCTATAAAATTACTTAGAACCCCCAAACATTATATATTTTTCTCCTCTCGTCTTCCAGGACAGCCTCTGAGATATAGGGCTCCTCCCTCCGGGACAGGAAACACATTCACCCGATCTTTAAAAGGCAGTCCTCCAGGCCTCCTCCCTCCAGTTTTTTTGTGTTTCCTGCCGGACGGGAAGGAAGCATGGAGGGAAGCTTTTTGGGAGCTCCATGTCTCAGGGCTATACTGAGAGAAGACCTGGCGTACCGTTTTGGCCTGCGCACCCCTCCGTCCAGAACTGCAGGGAGGAGAGAGGTAGCGGGTCACCCACTGTCAGAAGCTCAGAGAGAGCTGAGCCTCGGTGATATAGTGGTCCCTTCCTCACCAGCTGAAGTGCTGACCACGGGACTTACCTGGCCTGCGGGCAGGAGGGTCTGGAACCTTTACAGCGCAAACGGGCGTCTTAGGCGTTCGTTGGTGGGGTGCGAGGCGATTCACGCTCTCCGGAGTAGGAGAAGGGGGAAGCGTGCATGGGAGGCGGAGTTACTGCGCTCCAGAGGCAGGAAGTGAGGCAACTTCCGGCCGGGAGAGGTCATCAGAGGGCGCCTGGAGAGTGCTTCCTGTCACCTGGAGGCGCGGTGGTGGACGTTACAGGCACCCGGGAGCTTGTGAAAACCGTGCAAGGGGATCACCTGGACCGATGGAGGCAGCTGCATCTCAGACAGTGGACCCCGGTCCAGCGGGCACTGGCACCTCCCAGGTAAGCGTGGGAACGAGGGTCCACGTTTTTTACACTGGGGGGAGGTAGAGGAGGAAGAAGAGCAGTGTATGGGGTCTTCTCTTGTTTTTGATAGAGTTAGGACAATGGTTGTTTTTTTTCTCCATCTGGTTCTAGGTCAGGACCGAGAAGGCCCAGCAGCCCAGAACAAAATGGGCAGTGTGTGGAGCAAAGATGGCCCCAAGCTGGGAGAAACCACTGTGCGCTGATTGTTTTAGTAGATTAGTCAGGGAAGACACAGCTGTTTCATGCAGCAACATCCTAGCATCACTTAAGGATGAAATTGCGTCCACACTCCAGTCTTTTAAGGGGATGATGGACAGGGTACAGGGGTCCTCGGTCCCTCTGTCTAGAACGGCTAGTATGCCTTCACTGTCCGGACCAAGTTTAGAGGACAGTGAGGAAAGGGACTCCAGATCACTCGCAGTCTCTCAGGCAGACTCTGAATCTGAGCCAAAGGATGAGGATGATTCCTCCAGGGGGTCCAGATATAAGTTATCCCTGCACGATGTGGGGGATTTGCTTAAGGCTGTTATTTATGATAATCTAGAGATTAAGGAGGAAACGGTACATCTTTCTAAGCACGACCGCTTATACCTAGGGTCTAGTGCGCAGAAGGCCAGAGTATTCCCAGTTCATAAATCCTTGATAGAAACGATTTTGCTGGAGTGGGAGCATCCAGAAAGAAGGCCTTTCTTTTCAGGAAACCTTAAGTGCAGGTTTCCTTTTGACAAAGGTTCTGATCATCCCTGGAACAAGGTGCCAAAATTGGATGCGCCATTAGCCAAGGTCTCTAAGAAGACGGACTTGGCGTTTGATGATCATGGGTCACTTAAGGACCCTATGGACAGGAGAGGGGACGTGCTGCTGAAGAGGGCCTGGGATGCAGCAGCAATTGGTCTTAAGCCAGCCTTGGCGGCAACCTGCGTCGCCAGAAATTTAGAGTGCTGGCTGACAAAGCTACAGTCCCACATTGCTGCAGGTATATCTAGGCAGCAGCTGCTCAAATCTATCCCACTGCTATTTAAGGCAGTGGGGTTTCTGGCAGACTCCTCAGAGGAGTCCGTAAAACTGGCAGCTAGGTCAGCGGCGTTAGTAAACGCAGTCAGATGAGCAGTGTGGCTGAAAGCATGGTCGGGGGACACGGCCTCTAAGCTTAAGCTCTGCGGCTTGCCTTTCTCGAGAGACCTCCTTTTTGGGGCTGGATTGCAGGAGTCTCTGGAACAGACTCAGGATAGAAAAAAGGCCTTCCCAGAGAGGAAAAAGAAAGAGGGCAAGCGGCCCTTTCGGGGTTTCAGACACCAGACCCAACAAGGAAAGGAGGGTCACCCTAAGAAGCACTGGACAGGTCACAAGGGGCAGCCGGTGGGAGGGAGACTGGGGGACTTCCACAATGGAGGACGACGATTTCAAGTCCATTCATTTTAAACATCATAGAGAGTGGATACAGGCTGGAGTTCAAGTCAAACCCCCCGACCAGTTTTCTGGTCACCCAGCTCCCCCGAGACCGGGAGAAGACCAACGCTCTGTGCCTGCTTTTAAGCAAGTTGGCAGACCAAAGGGTCATCATACAAGTACCAGAGGAGGAGCGCCAGCAGGGTGTGTATTCCCACGTTTTCGTGGTCAGGAAGCCTTTGGGCAAATTCAGACTGTTCCTCAATCTCCGCCCTCTGAACAGATACCTGAGGTACAAGCGGTTCAGGATGGAGTCGATCTTTACGGTGTTGAATCTCCTGTTCCCGGATTGTTATATGGCAACGTGGCTCTACGGGATGTCTACGTTCATATTCCGATCCACCAGGATTGTCAGAAGTACCTCTGGTTGGCTGTCAGGATAAATGCAGAGATTTGTCATTTTCAATTTCGGGCACTCCCTTTCGGGCTAGCATCCTCCCCGATGATATTTACAAAAGTACTGGCAGAGGCTCTAGCCCCACTACGCATCAGAGCCATAACGATGACCCCCTATTTGGATGACCTCCTGTTTATTGCTCTGTCAGTAGAGCAGTTTACGAAGGACTTGCAGGAGGCGCAGGTGTTCCTAGAGGCCCTTGGGTGGCTTATCAACCGGGACAAGTCTCAGCTTGTTCCTTCTCAGGAGGTGCGTTATCTGGGCTACACAATCTCGTCCGAGGTGGGGAAGATTTTTCTCCCGCCAGAAAAGATCGAGAAAGTGGGTCAGGCGGTGTTACAACTTCAGACCAGTCGGGAAGCCCGGATCAGGGAAGTCATGGGAGTAGTAGGTCTGATGACTTCCTGTTTCCTGGCAGTCCCCTGGGCGAGATGTCATCAGCGTCCGCGTCAGAATCACCTGTTAGCCTGTTGGAAAGGAGACCAACAGAGTTTGGACCACTTTATGCCCCTACCAGCCAGGGTCAGCAGGTCATTATGGTGGTGGAGATCCCAGCGCAATCTGGGCCAGGGTCTGTGGTGAAGCAGACCAGTGGCTCAGGTAGTGATAACGGATGCCAGTGCTTTCGGGTAGGGAGCCCATCTGGACAGTGACTGGGCACAGGGGACGTGGTCTCCAGAGGAAACCAGGAGATCCTCAAATCAAAGGGAGCTCTTGGCAATTCAGAGGGCTCTTCTAGCCTTCCAGACGTAGTTAAGGGGGCAGCACCTTCTGATTCGGACAGACAATGTGGCGGCTGTCGCATATGTGAACAAACGGGGGAACAAGAAGTCCTCCTCTACAGAAGATAGCGAGTGAGCTCTTCGCCTGGGCCGAGCGAAATCTGGCCTCGCTGTCGGCAGTCTATCTGAAGGACACTCAAAATTCCTTGACGGACTTTCTCAGTCGTCAGCGCATAAGGCAGGACGAATGGTCCTCAACAGGGAGGTGTTCGAACAGATAGTTCGAAGGTGGGGATATCCGGAGGTAGACCTCTTCGCCTCAGAAGAGAATAAGAAGGTCACCCAGTTTTTTTTCCCTGGATCCTCAGAGTCAGGCCGTAGGAATAGATGCCCTCGCTTGCAGATGGAGATACAACCTCTGTTATGCCTTCCCGCCTGAGAGACTGGTGGCAGCAGTACTGCAAAAATTTTGAAACGAAAAGACAGATCTAATTCTGGTGGCACCTTTCTGGCCAAGAAGGCCTTGGTTTGCCAGCATCAAATATCTGGGTTTGGGTCCACCAATGTCACTCCCGGTGAGACCGGACCTGATCTCCCAGGGACCAGTTCTCCACCCTGGGAAGGAGTCCTTCAGATTGACAGCGTGGTATCTGAGGAACAGCTGCTAAGAAATCAGGGATTCTCGAAGAGAGTAGTTCATACCTTGCTGGACTGTCATAAACCCGTCACCAGAGCCATTTACACAAAGGTCTGGAAGTGCTTTAACGCCTGGCTAGCGTAAGAGGGGCATGAGCGTCCAGGTATTCCGCAGATCCTAGATTTCTTTCAGGCAGGCGTAGAATTGGAATTCATATACACGCCGGATCTGAGCATGGAGCGGTGAGACGCCCTTATAGTACTGAATGTACATCTAATACTGCGAGATTTGCATAGTTTGCTTGTAAGTGTGGTTTTATGGTGGGTTAGCAATAAAACAGATTTTACGGGATTACGCTATGGTATGTGTCCTCTTTCCCATACTATGATCCACTAATTTGGATGGAGACCGCTGACCAGATGCGAGAATAGGCAGAAGGCTCAGAGATTGCAGCACATTACAACATACCAGTTGAATACAGGTCTCTGTTGTTCTCACTTTCTGGTAAGCAGATTTTGGATCTGAATACTGCACGCGGTGTTATATTCTCATCTTTCTGGGTGATTGGAACTTGACTTGATATTGAACACCTTCACAGCAAGACACCTTACCATCCCTGAGAATCTGGCCCACTATCCTATATCTTCTACTTTGTGTGGAAATTGTTTTGGGACTTGTGCTTAGCGCTATTTGCACTTGTTGGTGGTGGCTTGGTATAGCTACATAAGGACTGTGCATTATTTAAAGATTGTCTGTGTATTTCTAATGGCAGCTTGATAAGACCTGTACTTATCGAGATTCTTTCCTAAAAGAGACCCATTAGCTCCGATTTGCGCTGATAGGTGTGTCGAGAGACGGGAATTATAGGTGACATCACCATTTTTTCTTTTGTATACGTGACTATTTACATCGGCAGCAATGGATGCTCTGGGCCTCTTGGGAAATAGACATCTCGATTTGGAGCGATTTTTTAATCTGGACACACATGTAGAAGAGTTGGATGAAATAAGTAGTGTATTAACCCACTTGTCCAATATACTTGAAAAACAATTAAGAGCTTGGTGGGATGTGTACACTTTTGAGCATTACATCAAAGAAAAGATAGTTTTTCGCAGTCTGAGGTGGGATGTTACACCCCAGGACGGACTAGATGATTCTGACTCAACGAATGAGTGGTTAAATTTTTTTAACTCAGCTGGTATTAAACTGCAAGAATTAGTTCTTAATAGGAAACGAAAAAAACTGAGCATTTTAGAAGTTAAGATTAGAGAGATATATATCCAATTAGAACCAATTAAAGACACTCCAAGAATGGCAGAATTCAATGATAAAATGAAGAAAAAATTAGAGAAATTAGACTTAGAAATACAGAAGAAAAAACTTAAAAAATTCCATAGAGATATGGTTGATTTCCGAAAAAATAACATTTATATGTGGCAGCTAAACGCCCCTAAGGTTATTAACCCGCCAAGCTTAAATAATAAGAATGGGCATGACTACACCAAATTAAAGGGTACCCCACAACCAGAAAATCCACCCATGTCTAGTACCCCACAAGGGAACTCATATGGGTGGGAAGGAAGAGGGGGGAAAAGGGGAAGAGGCCACTTCAGGGGAAATAAACGAGGTAAACATAATCCAAACTCACAATATCAATATCCACAGAGTTACCAGATACCTGTGAATAATAGATATCAAAGCCTTGAAAATGGAATAGAAACCCCAAAAACACCTACAACCCCTTTTTTAGGGAAAAGGGGGGGAGGCCCTGGAGGGGGAGAGGCTCCTACGGGAGGGGGGGTATCCCCAGGAAGAACATTATTGGGCACCCACCCACTACCCTCAGAACCCGACCAGATGGCCACCCTACACAAGAGAACTAGACCAAGGATGGGGATACGGTATACCTCCACATATAAAAGGGGATGCAAGGCAGGCAGAAAAATCCAAAAAAAGAAGGAGAGACGGAGATTAGACTCACAAGAAGGTATCTACAACCTTAGCGGAGTCATATTTACCCATGAAGAAAACGCTGTTTTAAAACTGGGCCTTAAATTTGGAATAAAACAACCAGTAAATAAGTTTAATATATATATAGATGTGCATAAATATATGAGAAAACTAAACATAAAAAAATATTTTCTCAATAATGCATCCTATACCCAAAGTAACAACTCAGGAGCAAGAAATGGATTGAACAGTGGATTAAAAAATAAATCATTGTTCAATCCCCACAAAAATGATAATCAGCATTTGGAGGTCTTTAAAAATTTGGTGTTGAGGGACCTAGAAAAAGTTGTCCCTAGAAATATTAACACCCCACAATATATTCAGAGAGGCATAAAAAGATTGGAAAAAAATCAAGAAGTGATTGTGAGACCGGCAGATAAGGGGGGGGGTATAGTTATCCTGACCAAAAAGTATTATAATGAACAACTTAGTAATATGTTAAACGATACGAATACTTATGCTAAACTAAGCGGTGACCCTACGAATCAATACACCCAAGAATTGAGTGTGCTGGTAGAAGCAGGGTACAGATCCCATGTATTGACCAAAAAAGAAAAGAAATATTTAGTAGCTAGTGTAAACAGGATACCAACCATTTACACCTTGCCAAAAATCCATAAGGATCAACTCAACCCCCCAGCCAGGCCCATAGTGAACAGCATTGGGTCGGTAGCAGCCAGGGTTGGTCAATATCTTGACAAGTTTTTACAAGAAAGTGTCATTAAGACGAGGGCTTATTTGAAGGACACAAAAAACTTGTTACAGATATTGCAGGAGGTTGTTTTGAATGAACACGAGGAGACGTTTTTAGTAACAGCTGACGTCTCCTCGTTATATACAATAATTCAGCACGATGACGCACTCCTAGCCTTGAACTGGGCCCTGAGTCAGAGGGATGAAATCCCCTTTGAGCAGAAAGTATTCTTACGAAATGTGCTAGACTTTTGTCTCGCACATAACTATTTTTGGTTTCAAGGACAATTCTTCTCCCAAAAGATTGGCGTGGCAATGGGCGCAAAATTTGCGCCCAGCCTTGCCAATCTTTTTATGGCCGAATGGGAAGACAAGGTAATATTTGGCAAACCAAGGAAGGAGCTTCGGCTATACAAGAGGTACATTGATGACCTCTTGTTTGTGTGGACAGGTACCGAAGATACACTAATTACATTCCTGAATGACCTTAATAACAATACTAAAAATATTATACTAACATCCAACTACAGTCAAGATCAAGTAAATTATTTAGACCTTAACATTTTTAGAAGAGGCAATAAGTTTGAGACTTCGGTCTTTTTTAAGACTACAGACAGGAATAGTTATCTTCCTCTGACAAGCGGACATCACCCCACCTGGCTACGCAATATCCCGAAAGGGCAATTTATGCGGATTAAAAGGAATTGCACCAGTGAGGTAGATTTTACCCAACAGGCCGAAATCATCAAACAGAGGTTCGTAGCCAAAGGATACAAACCAGAAATTCTGGATTCCACGATAGAACAAATAGGAGGAATACCAAGAGACTCCCTTTTTCAAAATAAAGAGAAGGAATCTAGTAATTCTGATGACCATCAATTAAACTTTATTACTAATTTTCATTCACAATATAAAGACATTGAAAAAATCTTTCAAACCCATTGGCACATCCTCGCAATGGATAAAACCCTAAACAAGATCTTACCACCAGCACCAAAATTTATTTACAGGAAAGCCCCCAGTATTGGGGACAGAGTGGTAAAAAAAATCTTAGACCCACCTGTGAAACAGACAACTTTTTTGGATCTTGAGGGTTTTTATGCTTGTAGAAAGTGCACTGCATGCAACGAAATAAGAGAGCCAGTGAGAGGATTAAAAGAATTTATAGCTCCTACGAATAACAAATCATTTAGAATTAAGCAATTTATCACTTGTAACACGGAATATGTGGTATATGCTTTGATGTGCTCTTGCAACCTATTATATATAGGAAGAACTAAACGAAAATTAAAGGTGAGGATTGGGGAGCATATAAAAAATATTAAACTAGGCTATAAGGAGCACAGTGTGTCGTTACACTACAAGTTAGTACATAACAAGAATCCGGCATGCTTAAAATTTTGGGGTATTGAGAGGCTAGAACCTCCATGGCGAGGTGTAAATAAGGTGAGAGAAATTTCTAAAATGGAAACTAAATGGCTATACCTCACGGATAGTTTGGAACCAAAGGGTTTAAATATAGAAATGGATTTAAACTGTTTTATCAGTGATAGTTAATTAGTTCCATAAAATATATAATTTTTTTGGATGTAGTATTAGGAAAACTGGGGGGAGTGTGGTGACCGCTGCGTTGCCATGCGTCCCATTGGCCCACCATATTGAGAGATGGGCCTGAACGCATGTCGATGCTGACTGTCCCCTACCACCCACTCCAGACGCTGCGATATTATATATCATCTTATGATTATTCAGGTGTTTAGTTTGCTAATATGTCTGCCATGAATAGGGATCGATTGCGATCTATTCTGATTGTATGGCCTTTGAAGTAGAATTGTGGCTACAGATTTCCGCATACAGATTATGCGACCATTGCGGCCGTTATTTATCCTAGTGGATGGAAGTGGATCAGGGTATTTCTTCTTAAACAGTAAAGGAGTTATAGGCCCACTATATTCAAGAAAATGGCTGTATTCTTTCTGTATTAGAACGATGTGTAGAATGCTGGAATATATCGGGTAGATTTTATGCACACCAAGTTCATGAGTTCTGTCTATGCTTTGTTAGGTTAGTATATATATCTCTCTAGATATTAATTCATTTTATTTTATATATATATATGTGTTTTTACGCAATGCATTTTATTTTGATTGTGATTTTTCAAGCAATCATTTTTAGTGGATTTGATATTAAATACCTGTAATTTAATAATGCTGCATCAATTGAAGCTGAGTATAAATGTAAATATTAAGCTGATAATCATATTATAAGAACATGAAATATATGTTTGTAAACACATGTGAGATCGGGAGAGGGGAATTGTTCGCTGAAGTACATACGAGAAATATATATGTACAATACATGTAAACCATTATGCACTCCGATGAATTACGTAAAAGCTAACGATCCGCCTGGATGATTAATTTATAGGCGGATGTATTGATTGCTTCTATATGGGTGCATTTAAAACAAGTGGATTGACATGGTAGATTTACATATGTACTGGTTCCTAGACAAGTGCAACTTAAGATCCCTCCTCCTGTCTCCGTAGTGTATAAATTATGAGGTGCCGATCGTGGGGTCACGCCCTCCGTAGAAGTCGTGATGACGAAACGCGTCAGGGCGTGACCCCACGACCGGAAGTGACGTTCAGCGCTCCAGGACGCGAAGTGAAGGCATTAGGAATTCATATACACGCCGGATCTGAGCACGGAGCGGTGAGACGCCCTTATAGTACTGAATGTACATCTAATACTGCGAGATTTGCATAGTTTGCTTGTAAGTGTGGTTTTATGGTGGGTTAGCAATAAAACAGATTTTACGGGATTACGCTATGGTATGTGTCCTCTTTCCCATACTATGATCCACTAATTTGGATGGAGACCGCTGACCAGATGCGAGAATAGGCAGAAGGCTCAGAGATTGCAGCACATTACAACATACCAGTTGAATACAGGTCTCTGTTGTTCTCACTTTCTGGTAAGCAGATTTTGGATCTGAATACTGCACGCGGTGTTATATTCTCATCTTTCTGGGTGATTGGAACTTGACTTGATATTGAACACCTTCACAGCAAGACACCTTACCATCCCTGAGAATCTGGCCCACTATCCTATATCTTCTACTTTGTGTGGAAATTGTTTTGGGACTTGTGTTTAGCGCTATTTGCACTTGTTGGTGGTGGCTTGGTATAGCTACATAAGGACTGTGCATTATTTAAAGATTGTCTGTGTATTTCTAATGGCAGCTTGATAAGACCTGTACTTATCGAGATTCTTTCCTAAAAGAGACCCATTAGCTCCGATTTGCGCTGATAGGTGTGTCGAGAGACGGGAATTATAGGTGACATCACCATTTTTTCTTTTGTTTCTCCCCGTCCGGTCTTGCAATTGACCGGACCTGGAACGCTCCCGGAATTTCTTCAAGAATTGCTTAGCTAGAACGACTTCACTCCAGACGTCTTTTTGTGAATTCCGGTGCCGGACATGGAAATCGCATGGATGTCTTTCCGGGTTAAGATGCGGATGTTTTCTTTTTTACCACTACAGTGGATATTAAGGGCAGAGAGCTGTGTGGATAGT
>BLSH010055112.1:797191-822686 GCA_018402905.1 Glandirana rugosa | reverse complement strand
GTTCAGTTATCCTAACTGGGCGTCATATGATATCCTCAGGACGCACGCCTAGGGAGGTGCACATCACGGCGATCAGTGGTGTAGGGGGTCAGTCTGACCCCCCCGCATTACCGATCTAAGCAAAGCACTTTACCATGTGATCAGCCATTACCAATCACGGCTGGGCACAGTGTAACACAGGAAAGCAGTTTATCGGCTTTTCCTCTACTCGGGTCTGCAGACCTTAGTAGAGGAGAGCCGATCGGCTGCTCTCCCGACAGGGGGGGGGGGGTTTGTGCTGATGGTTTATTAGCACAGCCCCCCCCTAGGATCACCACACTAGACCAGCAGGGAGCCTGCCCAGGGACCACCAGCAATGTGCCCACCCAGGACCACCAGGGAGCCGACCAGGGAGCCAATCTGGACCACCAAGGAGACCACCCTAGACCACCAGGTAAGGGGCACAGTGCCCAATATGGAGGGCACTCAGTGCCACCTTTAGATGCCACCCTCGATCACCAGGGAATGGGCCCCTATCAGTGCATCTGCCCACCAGTGCCCCTATCAGTGCGTACCAGTGCCACATATCAGTGCCTACCAGTGCCACCTATCAGTGGCCAGTGTCGCCTATGAGTGCCAATCAGTGCCGTCTATGAGTGCCCATCAGTGCTGCATATCAGTGCCACCTATCAGTGTCTATCACTGCCGCCTAACAGTGCTGATCATTGCTGTATATAAGTGCCTCATCATCAGTGCCGCCTCATCAGTGCCAATCAGTACTGCCACATCAGTGCCTGTCAGTGTAGCCTCATCAGTGCCCATCAGTGATGGAGAAAATGTATTTATTTACAAAGTTTTGTGAGAGAAACAGAGAATTTTTTTTTTCTCAAAATTTTTGGTCTTTTTTTTTTTATTTGTAGCGCAAAAAAAAAACCGCAGGGGTGATCAAATACCACCAAAAGAAAGCTCTATTTGTGGGAACAAAATGCCAAAAATTTGTTTGGGTACAGCGTCACACGACCGCGCAATTGTCACTCAAAGCGCAACAGCACTGAAAGCTGAAAATTGGTCTGGTAGGAAAGTGTTATAAGTGCATAGTATTGAAGTGGTTAAACATCCCTTGTGACAATAATAGCGACAACAGGTACTCTTTATGGAGGGATCTGGCGTCTAAAAAACCCCAAATCCCTCCTTTGCTCTTAAAAGTATTAAAAACACCAAAATCGGCGTTTTGGAATACTAAGGATTTTTTCAAATCGGTGCCATTAGCAGCAGAGTGAACCGGAAGTGACGTTGTGATGTCACTTCCGGGTCACTACATCAAAGATCCGATTGAAGCCGACTCTTACTTTGTTTTGGACTCCAGCCAGCTGGCAGACATGCTGGCTGGTTGCTCGGGTCTTCCGTGGGGCGGGAGACCCGGGTGGAGGGCAGCGGGGGGGCATCCCCTCTCACTTCTTGTGATAATGGCTGAGCATCTGCTGAGGTTGTTATCATGAAAAAGCAGACCACCAGCTCCAAAAAACGGTGCAAGCGTCACCCCGGTACAGCCACTTCCTAAAAACACACAGGCACGTTGTTTGGCATGAAGTGGTTATAAAATCTCATGGTAAACCATACAAGATATTCAACATGATCTTGTCTTTATTTCCTAAGTGGTACAAAGATAAACTCTTCTAACATGTTTTGCCCAGGGGGGGGGCTTCTTCAGGGGAAATAATTAACTGCTAGTACTCTGAAAATTGTTTTAGAAAGACATATCAATAAGCAGACTAAAACCTCATATACGCGGACGTTTTTACAGCCGTGTTTTCAAACTTTTTTTACAGCTTAGAAACGCATTTTCATGTTATTCAATTGCCTCATACCATGGTGATCCGACTTGCGGTGCGACTTGTAAGCTAAGGATGTTGAAAGGGAAGCCCCTGCAAAAATGGAAAAAAGAATTTGCGTGAGGTCCCCCAAAAATCCATACCAGGCCACATACTCTCAACATGGGGGGTTGGGTCTTTTCATCATGTTGATGAGGACAAGGGCCTCTTCCCAACATCCCTGGCCGGTGGTTGTTTGGGTCTGCGGGCGGGGGCTTATCGGAATCTGGGAGCCCCCTTTAACAAAGGGGGCCCCCAGATCCCGTACCCCTACCAATTCACTTAAAAAAAAAGTGTACAAAAAAACACACTACAAAGGTTTTTAATGTATTTTATTAAGCTTCGGCGTCTTCTCCCTCTCCAGCTCTTCTCCCTCCTCTGGCCTCTTCTTTCTTCTACTTTTTTTGAGGGGTCTTCTTTCTTGTAAGGGGTCTTCTTTCTTCTGCTCTTTTGCTGGGTTTTCTTTCTTCTACTCTTTTGCCGGGTCTTCTGTCTTCTTGCTCTTTTGCCGGGTCTTCTCCGCTGTGTTCTCCCTCTGTTCTTCTTCCAGTGTTGACTGAACACGATCTCCCGCACTAATGCTGGCTCCAGGCAGTGCATTGACTTATATTGGTATGGGGCGGGGCCACCTGCTGACATCATTTGGAGGCCCCACCCCCTTGTGATGTCGCTGCCTGAGGCATGAGGGCCAGTGATGTCATAAGGGGCATGGCCTCGGGATGACCTCAGCGGGTGGCCCCGCCCCATGCCAATATAAGTCAATGCACAGCGCGCAGCCAGCATTAGTGTGGGAGATCAGAGGGAGAAGACCTGCCAAAAGAGCAGAAGAAAGAAGACGCTGGAGGAGGGAGAAGAGCTGGAGAGGGGAGAAGACGCCGGAGCTGATTGAATAAAATACTTTAAAAACTTGTGTAGTGTTTTTTTTTTTTTTTAGGTGAAGTGGTAGGTGTACAATTTACCCCATACTCATTCACATAGGGTGGGGGGCTGGGATCTTGGGGCCCCCTTGTTAGAGGGGGCTTCCAGATTCCGATAAGCCCCCACCCGCAGACCCCGCCAGCCGCCAGCCAGGGTTGTCGGGAAGAGGCCCTTGTCCTCATCAACGTGGTGACGAGGTGCTTTGGGGTGCCCCAAAACTCCCCCATCCTCTCCCCTTTCTTGACCTGCCGGGCTTCATGCTTGCATATGGGTCCGGTATGGAGTTTGGGGGGGGGGGGGACACCTTGCCATTTTGGCCTGGGTGTTCCCCTTAGAATCCATACCAGAACAAAGGGTCTGGTATCTCTTTGGGGGGAACTCCACACAATATTTTTTTTTCTTTTTTTGCGGGGGGGTTTTCGATTCTCAGCAACTTCTATTCTAATCAATGGGCTCCCATAGGAAACCATTGATTTTTGAATAGAGACCGAGAAACGCGGCTAAAGGCTAGCGTGGATAAACGCGCATTGATGCCAATGCAAAACGCTGATAAAATCACGTCTTTAACGCAGCTTTTTTCCTGGCGTCGGTACTAGCTTTACTGCCCGTTTTTCAAACTGATGTGTGTATGTAGCCTAATAATCAACATAGCATATACTGTATATTAACACAATATTGGAAAATTTGAATATTTACATTGTTGGCATAGTCATGCTTACCCCGTGGCTTAACATATGTCAAAAAGGGAAGAAAAAAAAAGCTGAGTGGTGTCAGGTATCTGGTATTAATGTGACCACAGGATGCTTCCTGTGGTCATAGTGAAACATGTTGGGATAGTTTATCTTTGTACTGCCACAGAAATAAGGACAACAAGATTATGTTGAATAGCTTGTACGTTTTAATTATGAAATGTTTTTAGCACTGCAATCTAATAAATTGTAAAATGTTATTATTGTCTACAATAAGCACCTTTAAAGTCCCAATTAGCCTCTTCTTAAATTCTATCTCTATAAATAAGGCACAGACCTGACCGGAGAGTTGAGGAGGATTCTGGGAGGTCACATGACATCACTCTTATCTCTATTAATAAAACACAAACCTGATTGGAAAGGCGAGGAGGATTCTGTGATTCTAACGTGATTTTCCTATTGGTTTCTCAATACAGAGATTTCCTCTTGTGAAGTCAGGTGATCATATGACCATCACAGTGCCTCCATGTGACTCCCTAGAACCTGAGAGACAAAACATGCAGAAGATTCTAGAAGTCACCAAGAAGATGATGGAGCTGCTGACAGGAGAGGTGAGCGGTGCTGGGAATTCTGGGACATTATCCAGTAACAGACAAGGGATGTGTCTGGATGGTGACTGTATCATTGTGTGTGTCAGGTTCCTATAAGGTGTCAGGATGTCACTATCTATTTCTCCATGGAGGAGTGGGAGTATTTAGAAGGACACAAGGATCTCTACAAGGACATCATGATGGACAGTCAGTCGCCCCTCACATCACCGGGTAAGAGGAGACTTTATTGTAAAGGAGAGAGCAGTACAGAGGATCCACCTAGACCCCCCATCATCTGATAAACACATAGAAACAATGTATTCAGTCAGTGTGTGTGTTTCCTACAGATGGATCCAGTAATGGGAACCCACCAGAGAGATGTCCCCGTCCTCTGTATTCCCGGGATTCCACACAGGAAGATCACACCATCCCTCACCATCATCAGGTAGATGAGGAACAATCACTGATAGTATCATTAGGATCTGTACATTATCTGCATTGTTACAATTGATGTCATTTTTAATTTATATTCAGAGTGGAAGCCTGAGAGATTTTAAAATTGAGGTTAAAGCAGAAGAAGAGAGGTATGTGAGGAATGATCAGCAATATACGGAGGAGGCTGAAATGACGAGGACATTTAAAGAGGAGGACACTCCTACAGAGATCAGCACAGGTGGGTCATTAAAGAGGAAGTAAACCCAGATTGGGTTTACTTTCCTCTACATTCCCCTGTAAAGTAAAATCATAATGGGCTACTATGCATTGCATTGTAGCCCATTATGTGCCACTTACCTGCAAACGAAGCCTGCGATGTCCCCGCTCCAGGCAGCATCCATCTTCTGCCCCTCTCCCTTCCGGGCTGTGACTCCGGCCCTGTGACTGGCCGGAGCCGCGTGACGTCACTCCCGCACATGCATGCGGAAGTCGCCATTCACGGCACGGTCGCAGTGGAGGAACGTGCCGTTTCTTCACTGCGCATGTGCCAACATGATGTCGGCACAGCAAATACACTGCATATCTCCTGAACCGCACAGGTTTGGGAGATATGCAGGGCACCTACAGGTAAGCCTTATCATATGCTTACTTGTAGGTTAAAGTGGTTGTCACAAGTTGACAACCACTTTAACACAAAGTACATTCCTCCACCCATACTGCTCACTGATTGGTCCAGAGTTGGGCAGGAACTGGGTGATATCAGCCTGTAATACCCTGGTTACTTTCCTGAGCTGTGTTCTCTGTCCTGTATTCCTGTATTTCTCTTCCTTCTCTGTGCTGTAGACAAAACTTGTGTATGTATACTGGATTGATGGAGATTCTGGGGTTCAGCAAGCAGCAAAATGTGGATTTTCTTCAAATTTGTTGCTTGACCTAGGCACCTGTGGCATGAGCTTTGGGTCATCTGCCCCATGCCCGGGTCTAGCAAGATCAGGGATACTTGCTCTGCCGTTTGCTGGCTGTGTTGGGTGGAGGGATATATCTGTATAGTGCCAGACCCAAATCACTGAGCGCAGTCTCAGGAGCTAAGAAGCATGCAATCAATATTATCATGTGCTGAATTGATGACCAAGAAATAAACAATTGAGACACGGAATAATAACAGAAACCCTTATAAGAAGCATATCACAATAAATGTATTTCATATTTATTGATATTTCACTGTGGTGTATATATATTGGATATAGATAATTTAGGGATATATTATATATTAATATGTTCATGAGGGAATTGTAAGATCCTTAGAGACAAAGCTGCCTGATGTGGGCGGAGTCTTGGTTTAGGGGAACCAATCAGCTCATGTCTAGTAATAATCTTTTTATTCCTATTTTAGTAGATGGACGGGAGATGAGGAAAACCTCAGAGGATTGTCTCACTTTGTCTCCAGACTGTAAAGTAGAAGATGAGGACATCACACAGTATAGTCCAGGAGAAAACCCGGCTACCTCAAACGTCCATCCGGCACCACACAGTGTAGATGGACCATCGTATTCCTCTTATCCTGAGGAACCTCAGACTGTGGGGGACGGTGCCATCCTTCCAACAGATAAGAGCTTTACCTGTACGGAGTGTGGAAAGTGTTTCCTTTTTAAATCTGGGCTTAATGTGCATAAAAGATCTCACACAGGTGAGAAACCGTATTCCTGTCCTGAGTGCGGGAAATGTTTTTCACAAAAGACCCATCTTTACAGGCATCAGAGATCTCATACGGGTCAAAAGCTGATTTCCTGTCTTAAGTGCGGGAAATGTTTTGTAAATAAGTTAAAGCTTGTCACACATCAAAGGTCTCACACAGGTGAGAAGCCATATTCTTGCTCTGAGTGTAGGAAAAGTTTTATACAAAAATCAGAACTTGTCAAACATCAGAGGTCTCACACACAGGAGAAACCATTTTCCTGTTCTGAGTGTGGAAAATGTTTTTCAGTTAAGTCCAGTCTTAATCATCATTGGAGATTGCACACAGGTGAGAAGGCGAGATCTCGCACAGGAGAAAAGTCATACCCCTGCAGTGAGTGTGAGAAATGTTTTTCAAATAAATCCAATCTTTATCGGCATCGGAGATCGCACACAGGTGAGAAGCCATATTCCTGTAATGAGTGTGAGAAATGTTTTTCAAGGAAGACCTTTCTTTACATTCATCAGAGATTGCACACAGGTGAGAAGCCGTTTTCCTGTCCTGAGTGTAGTAAATGTTTTAAACAAAAATCAGAATTGGTCACACATCAGAAGTCTCACACAGGGGAAAAGCCATACTCCTGTAATGACTGCGGGAAATGTTTTTCGGTTAAGTCCAACCTTAATAAACATCAGAAATTGCACACAGGTGAGAAGCCATATTCTTGTCCTGAGTGTGGGAAATGTTTTTCACAGAAGACTAATCTTTACAGACATCAGAGATCTCACACAGGGGAAAAGCCGTATTCCTGTCCTGAGTGCGGAACATGTTTTTCACTAATGTCCTCACTTCATAATCATCAGAGATTGCACACAGGTGAAAAGCCGTATTTCTGTTCTGAATGCGGGAAATGTTTTGCACAAAAATCAGCACGCGACACGCATCAGAGATTGCACACAGGGGAGAAGCCGTATTCCTGTCCTGAGTGCGGGAAATGTTTTTCACGGAAGTTCCATCTTTACAAACATCAGAGATTACACACAGGGAAAAGCCATTTTCCTGTTCTGAGTGAAGGAATTGTTACTCCCTAAAGTCCTGTCTTTCTGTACATCCGGGATACCACACAACCCTTAAGGTGTATTAGTGCCTCAAGTGTGGGAAATGTCTTCTATATGAATGTTGCTGGACATCACAGCTCTCATGTGGGGAAGAAACACGCCCTGATATACACCTCAGATATACTCTATGGCTGATCTTCATCATGTAAGAAGCAGTTCATAAGGAGATCAGAGATCACCAAAGACATGGATGAAGTGTTGTACCGTGTTGGCCTTTGATAACAGTGGAAAAATAAAAATGGAGTCATTACCTTTCATTGACTGAGTACATTTTGTGGTGTAAGCTTTCACAAACACTTAGAGGTCCATTTTTCAAAATACTAGTTAAACAAATGTGACCAGATGATAGGGAAATTAATATTTCCTTGACTGGGGCTTACTAATGTTTAAGAATGTCTCCAAAACCTGATTAAAGGGCCATGTCATTGTAAACTGACCATATGGCCAAGCCCGCTAAATTCCTTTCAAGGAATGTATGTTGTGACGGGAGTCACTTTGAGCGGGGGCCCTTGGAACCCAGCTTACCTTAGAGGGGTGAGGAAACTCCCTTTGCTGACGCCAACATGGCCGCATACTAGTGATAGAGCTCCGCCTCTTGACCACTCCCTCAGGACCAGTGAATAGCATAAAAAAAGGCATGGTTAGCCGCCCCCCCATTCTTATTTTTGTCCTCTTACCTCCACGCACCAGTGAAGAGTAAGCAGTTCTAAGACCTCTGTGCAGTAGCCGTCTGGGTTCAAGCCTCTCCCAGTGCGAAGAGCCAGTGCTTGGGCCGCTAAATTGCGCTAAAAAGCCTGGGTGCCCCTTCTGTGGGTCTTGATGGGGCCCTGCAGTGTTTCCTCTTTAGGAACGAAATCTGCCATTATGTAAGTGTCTGTGGGCTGAGGCTTGGGAGGGCCAGCTAGTTCATTCATTTTCCTTTGTTGGTTCCTTGCACCATACATGGCTGCCTATTCCTTTTATTCTGTGCTGTCTGTGTTCTCCCTTACCTTGATCTGTTTCTCTTTTGAGTGCCTCCCATGTCTCCATGTTTGTTTGTGTTCTGTTTGCCCATGTGGCTAGACCATGCTGCCTGGGGCATCTTGATGACATCATTGGGCTGCGCCGGCCATCTTGCTTATGGGCCACTGTTGCTAGCAATGAGGGATGCAGTTCTGGGGGAGCTCCCCCTGCTGATTTTTAGCAGGTAGTACACAAAAAAAATGTGTTTGTGCATATGTATGTATGTATGTGTGTGTGTGTGTGTGTGTGTGTGTGTGTATGTATGTATGTATGTATGTATGTATGTATGTGTGTATATATATATATATATATATATATATATATATATATATATATATACTGCATTAATTTGTTTCTTTTACTTAAAAAGAAAAGAAAAGAGAAATGTGTGTGTATATAATATAACATTTATTTATTTATTTTGGTAAAAAAAAAATTATGAAGGCATATATTTTTTCTCCTCTTTTTTTAATGTCAAAAGACCTTCTCTCTATAGTGCCATTTTCCTTTCTGGCTATCCTCATTTCAGCTGGCCATCCTCTCTGTCCTAAAGCCATGAGTCAGTCACCGCTTATGCAAAAAGACCCTCAAATTCAAAAGTACGGGACCACCGTGTTGGTAAGTATGCAGGAAAAGAATGGAAAAATTATATATATAGGAAAAAATATATATATGTTCCACGCAAACGGATAGGTATATCGCTATTATTGTCAGAGCTGCTGTCTCCACCGAACTGCACGGGATGTGTAGTCAGATAATATGGTTAGATTAGGTGGGAGTGGCGCTGCTCTGTTTCTATCTGGGCTATTGCTCTGTTCAGATGTAGGTGGACCCTAGGTACAAAAGGTCTACCAAGACTGTACTGGAAAATGCGACTCTTTTGTGGGATATATGTGTTAAGATGGTGTGACTAATGATGTGGTGGGATCCAACCTTTGCTGTTGACGTGAAAAAGTGAATTTAAATATAAATGGGTGAATTAATTGAATTTCCTCTCTTCAATTTCGTGGGTGTATATAAATGTGAAGTGTGGTGTAAAAATAAATAAATAAATGGATAGATAAATATCAACTTCTTGAAAATACACAAATAAATAAATAAATGGATGTATGAAATAGGTGAATAAATAAGTGAATAAAATAGGTGATTATCAACTTATTAAAATTACACCGGTGATTCCATGCAAGACATTAATATTCGTTTTTTTTCCGGGTGATATAATATTAAAACCAAGTGAATCCAAACAATATTGACAATTTCTATTTCAAATGGATCTCTTAAGCCATACAACAAGTCCATCAGCCAAGTGATAAAGTGCCAAGTGCTTATTCACATTAATGTGGACAGTCCTTGTTGAATGATTCACATAAAGGACCAAGGGACACTCTCTTCAAACTCCAAAATGTGAACCATGGCCATCCACCTCCAAACTTGTGTAATACTAGTATGCTAGCACTACTACAATGCCGTAGTGCTTCCGGTGTTACACTCCGTGTATCTCTTATTGTATATCCACTCACCGGACAGCACTCCCCACTGAAGGGGTATATGCCCTGTAGCAGTGACAGCCTTTGATGTCCTCCATCTCCACTTCAATCCCAGGTATATAGGAAAATCAAGAGATAGACCCAATCTTGCGTAGTACGTTATGTATAGATTTAATCAAAAATGCCATAAAAACTCACATGTAAAATCTTGAATATTCAGCGTTGTCTGCAATGCAGTGACAGGTGCAACCAGGGATGCCGTGTTCTCTGCGTTCCACTGTTCATTCGTACCGGAAGTGACGTAGTGATGTTGAAGCCACGCCCTACGCGTTTCGTCATAGGACGTCGACTGGAGCGGTGCTGTCACTCTCCACTCCCGGTCTTAAATACTCTATTTGATTGGTTAATTTTTTTATGTCGCTCCAATGGATAGCGGCCATTTTGTTGGAAGGGGTCAATGATCATAGCTGGGCTAATGACGCTCAGCTTGGTGACCGCGGCCATGTTTTTGGTATGAAACTTTCAAACCCGGGGGGACACTTTGGGAGACCTTCCCGCGGCCATATTTATGGTGGGAGATATTCCAATCAGGAGGAACGGGACAATTAGAAGACCTTGCGGCCCGCAGTGAACATGTCGTAATTCATTATATCATTCAAAAGATGTATATAAACCGCTGTTCTGTCTAAATCACATAGATGCAATTGCCGCAATAATACAAACCCAGACTGCTGTGGTACAAGATGACCCATTAAAATATATAGAAAAAGGAAATCTTTAATAAAAGAAAAATTCTGTATAAAAATATATATAAAACCTATATTCTAAATTGTATATTTATATGTGTATACTATATAATCTACTTTATTCCTTAAAGTGAAGATTGAAACGTGTATGTGCAAAAATGCTTATAATCATTGTGATCCCATATAGGGTGCAATATATCTCATTTGTGTCTGAAGGAACGTAGGTAGGCTTAAGGGGATATTCCCACAGAAGTGGGGGGGGGGGGGAGGAAACTGGAATGACGGGGGGGTGGAATCCTCACCCAGAAAAATGTAGAACATGTAGAAGATGTTAAGTGGTTTTGGAAATGCTAAATAGGTGCCCCTCAACTGGGGGTGGAGTCCTCGTCCAGAAAAATATAAAACTGGAAATGGGAATGAGATAGATGGGGGGACCAGTAGTGTCCCAGGTTATCAAATAGTGCCCTAAAAATGTGTGACTACAATTAAAAAGATTAATAAAAAAGATTTTTTAAAACTCTTGTCTGTATTTCTTTGGAGATATTTCTCTACATATATTCTGCATAAATGGAGGGTGGTTAAAAATCAGTGATAAAACAGTTGAAATCAATCTCTGCATTCATTCCATCCGGTTGGAGGGTGTTCATTAAAAATATCCATTTGGTTTCGTTTTGGGATACCTTTTTCGTTAAGTCTTCTCCTCTCCAATGACCCGTATTTTTCTCTATGCCACAGAATGATAGCGCCGAAGGATCTCTGTGATGGTATTCTTTAAAGTGTTTCGAAACGCTATGTTTGGGGAAACCCTTTTTGATGTTTCTAATATGTTCCCTTATTCTCTTATATAAGGGTCTAGTGGTTCGGCCTATGTATTGAATTTTACATGGACATTCAAGAACGTATGTGACATGTGTACTCTTGCACGTGATGAGGTCCTTTATATTGAATTTCTGTCCTGTGGAATGTGATTTAAAGGAGGTGATCTTATTTGCTCCAGCTTTACTTATGCGACAGGGGAGGCAGTTCCTGCATCTGAAGAAACCTTTTAGATTTGGGGCTACTTTCACTCTTTTGGGGGGATCCAGTATATTCTGAACTAGTCTGGCACTGAGCGTGGGAGCTCTTCTGTATATAAAAGTGGGTTTCTCCGGCAGAAGGGTTTTTAAAATTTTATCTGTTCTTAGCATGGTCCAATGTTTTTTAATGATTTTTTTCCATTTCCTTGTAGTGTCTGTTGAAATCCGTTAAAAAGGCCATGTTTTTACCTTTGTTCTGATCTTTCTTTCTCTCTTTGTTCAGCTTTTCTTATCTATTCATCTGTTTTACTTCTTCTCTAATTTTTTCTAGTTTCTTTCAGTCATATCCTTTTTCTACAAACCTGTTGATAAGCGTATTTGTTTCTGTTACGTACTGTTCTATTTTACTGCAATTCCTCTTTATTCGTATGAATTGACCTTTGGGTATATTTTCAATCCACCTCGGATGGTGGCAACTCGTTTCGGGAATATACCCATTCCTGTCTGTTTTCTTGAAGAAGGATTTGGTGTACAAAATATCATTTTGTTTGAAAATGGTCAGATCCAAGTAGTTTACTTCCTTCTTACTCCAATTCCCTGTGAAAGTTAGTCCGTAATCGTTCTGGTTGAGGTCTTTAAGAAAACATAACAATGTTTCCTCTGATCCCCTCCAAATTAGGATGATGTCGTCTATATAGCCACGATAAACCATCTCTGGTCGTTTCCCTCCAAAGATATTTTCTTCCTCCCATTTTTTGAGTACTATGTTCGCTACACTAGGGGAGAATTTAGCCCCCATAGCTACTCCCTTCGTTTGCAAATAAAATCTTCCTTTATACCAGAAGTAGCTATCTTTCATGGCTATTTTCAGGCCTTCTAAAATGTAATCGATCTGTTTCTGCTTGTGGTCTGAATATTTGTGTAGCGCCCATTTCGTGCTTTCCGGTGCATCATTCTGTATAATACTGGTATATAGGGAGTTAACGTCTATTGTCACCAGTATTTCCCCTTTCTCTTCCTTCCTCTCTCTTAATTCTGCCAATAATTGTTTACTATCTTTGAGGTAGGACTCGCCTTTTTGAGCCAGGGGTTGCAAAAATTGGTCTAAATACTGTCCTAATCTCGCGTAGACTGAATCGATCCCACTAACAATGGGTCTCCCGGGTGGTTTCTCTGGGTTTTTGTGTACCTTTGGGAGGTAGTAAATTATGGGTGTTCTTGGAGCTTTTAAGGTCAGATATTTTGCCTCTTTACTGTTAATAATTCCTTCCTTTTTTCCCTTGTTCACATATTTCTGTAATTTTATCTTGAATTCTTCTTTAGGGTTTCTTTTCAAGATTTTATATGTGTCCTTTTCTTCTAGTAAGTGTTTGATTTCTTCTTCGTAGTCCTTTTTATTTAAAATCACTAATCCTCCTCCCTTGTCTGCAGGTCTTATCACCACATTTTTGTTCTTTTTAATAAACTTTTAATGTTGTTCCAGATGTTGCCATCTCTGAGTTTATCTTCTTCTAATTTCTTAATATCTTCTACCAGCTTTTGAAAAACATCCAAGCTCGCATTGTTCATGTTCCGTGGATTAAAAGTGGGTTTATTTCTTAACGTGGTTTGTTTGAATTCCGCTATTTCCAGTGTCCTTGTGTTTTGAGATTTACTCGCAAAAATTTTTTTGACATTCAATTTTCTAATGAATTTATGTAGGTCTATGAAAGTAGAGAATTTGTTGAACCCTTTACTGGGAGCGTATTTTAGACACAGATCCAAAATTTTGAGTAGTTCTTCATTGAAACTACAACTGCTGAGATTAAAAATACCTTTTCCTAATTCTCCCGTCTTCTTTTTCTTCAGAGAACACGGCGTCCCTGGTTGCACCTGTCACTGCATTACAGACAACGCTGAATATTAAAGATTTTACATGTGAGTTTTTATGGCATTTTTGATTAAATCTATACATAACGTACTACGCAAGATTGGGTCTATCTCTTGATTTTCCTATATACCTGGGATTGAAGCGGAGGTGGAGAACATCAAAGGCTGTCACTGCTACAGGGCATATACCGCTTCAGTGGGGAGTGCTGTCCAGTGAGTGGATATACAATAAGAGATACACGGAGTGTAACACCAGACGCACTGCGGCATTGTAGTAGTGTTAGCATACTAGTATTACACAAGTTTGGAGGTGGATGGCCATGGTTTACATTTTGGAGTTTGAAGAGAGTGTCCCTTGGTCCTTTATGTGAATCATTCAACAAGGACTGTTCACATGTCTCTAGCACCTTTGGAGTATTAATGTGAATAAGCACTTGGCACTTTATCACTTGGCTGATGGACTTGTTGTATGGCTAAAGAGATCTATTTGAAATAGAAATTGTCAATATTGTTTGTATTCACTTGGTTTTAATATTATATCACCCGGAAAAAAAAACAAATATTAATGTCTTGCATGGAATCACCAGTGTAATTTTAATAAGTTGATAATCACCTATTTTATTAACTTATTTATTCACCTATTTCATACATCCATTTATTTATTTGTGTATTTTCAAGAAGTTGATATTTATCCATCCATTTATTTATTTATTTTTACACCACACTTCACATTTATATACACCCACGAAATTGAAGAGAGGAAATTCAATTAATTCACCCATTTATATTTAAATTTATATTTAAATTTACTTTTTCACGTCAACAGCAAAGGTTGGACTATAGAAGTATTTGGATCCCACCACATCATTAGTCACACCATCTTAACACATATATCCCACAAAAGAGTCGCATTTTCCAGTACAGTCTTGGTAGACCTTTTGTACCTTGGGTCCACCTACATCTGAACAGAGCAATAGCCCAGATAGAAACAGAGCAGCGCCACTCCCACCTAATCTAACCATATGCAGGAAAAGAGTGCCTCCTTATGCGGATTGCTTTGAGTGTTTTCAGCCCCGCATGCTCATGCTCTGCTCTCAAAAATCAAGAGCCAGGGAAAGGCGGACGGTCTTCATAAGAGTGTAACTGCAGATGCCGCACCCACTCAAGGGAAAAGGTTCCAAAGAAGATGTCTTATCGCTTCTTCCTCAGAGCAACGCCAATGCCCCAGCAAGAATCCTGCAGGGCCTGTGGCACAGCGCCTGTAGCCAATAGGCTGGTGAGTAAAGTCTGCCCGGAGGAGTTCGCAGTTAACAGGTAACACCAGATATCTCTATTAATTATGATGCAAGATGCTATTTTGGAGGAAGAGAATTCTGAGGACAGCTACCTTCACTTGTTTGATGGCTTCTCAGTGCCTCAGTCTTCTGGGCTCAATGTCTTCATGTATACCGATGATTCCATGGGCGCCTGCACAAGTTTCAACTAGGATTCTTAGCGCAAGGGAGGAAACAGCATCGAGCACAGTTGAGAACAGGAGTAGCGGTCCACAGTGATGGAAAGACCCCGAGGAAGTCACTGCCCTTTTGAACCATTACACTGGATCATTGTTATGAATCATGTCGGCAAGACAGCTTGGGAGGCACACTGTGAGAGACTGTCGGTCAAGGCAAATGGACATTTGCAGCCAAGGAGGGTAGTCTCGAATGCGCTGCAAGTTCAAACAGCCTTTTTAGCAATTTGGCTTTGCTACACAGAATCAAGGGAAGACCAGTCTCCTTGCAGTTGAGCAACAGGGCAGCAGTTGCCTATATTCAGCTCCAGGGAGGAACTCTAGCAGTATGCTATTGAGAGAGGTGAAACCCATAACGTCTGCGACAGAAGATCACTAGCAAATTCAGGAAGCAGTTTACCTCCCAGCAGACTTTTGAACACATAGGCTGACTGACTATCATGCAAGCTTCCCAGAGCACAACGAGTGGATCTACGTCCCAGGTCTTCTCTGAGCTGGTCCATAGGTGGGGTCTACCACAGACAGACCTCTTCACAAATGTATGTCTGTCCTTGTTTCCGCACCCCAAGGCACAGGGGGCATACGCTCTGGTCTCTCCTTGGGGCTGCAATCTAGATTATATTTTTCCCCCCAACATCTCTTGTTATGAGATTCCTCTAGAGTCTGTCAAGGGAGTACATGGCTATCATAGCCAATCCTCGATATTGGCCATGAAGCCCTCGGGGTTCCTTGGCCATTCACTTTAGAATACAGAAGACATTTCCACTATGCACATATGCAGACCGGGACTGCAAGCAGGGTGCTAATAGGGGAGGCGGGGGGGAACTCCGGTTGCTCCAGAGCAATCTCTACTTTGTTGAGTGCTAGAAGGCACTCTACTTACAACATCTATGCCTAAACCTGGAGCAAGTCTGCATTCTCTCGTTAGGGTGAGACATTGATCCTACTGCACCCAGTTGTTCTATACTTCTTCTAGGCTGGGTTGGAAATGAGCCTTAGCCTATCCTCACTGTGCTTTTTTTTTATGCTATTCACTGATCCTGAGGGAGTGGTCAAGAGGCGGAGCTCTATCGCTAGTATGCTGCCATGGTTTGGCATCAGGAAAGGAAAATTACGGTAAGTATATCTAGGAAGGAGTCCCCCATTAAGGGTTTTTTGGCAGTAAATGTAAAAAAGTTTTTTTCAAACCAATTTAGTAAAGAGAAAGTTTTTTGAAATTTCTTTTTTATTTTATTCGTAAAAAATATGTATATGTGGTCCAATAATTACATAGAAAAAGGGAAAAGCTCTGGTTGTACATAAATGAGACATGTATTGCATACAATCATTTGCAGATAATAAGAAAAAGGAAATGACAAAACTGTGCAGCCAAGGGCCGCATAGAGTCCCCTACGCGTTTCAACCCCTTATTATTGTCTGGGTCTTCCTCAGGGGGATCATAGGCATCGCCCTTTTCTATAGTATGAAAAATGAAAATTAGAATCGTACAAAAAATATAAGAATATAAATAAGAATACTCATTATATAATGAAATTCAACACTTACAATACTGCAATTTGATCTTTGGGTACAATCTCAGTCATCCAGAGCATATTAAAATTAGCAGTGTGGCGTACAAAGACTGCATCAGCTTGCTGCATGGTCATTTCCACCAACCACCCAGGGGCAGAAGCTCCACCATGTTTTCACAGAAGTTTACAAGAGGCCACACTCAATCCTCCCCTATTTGGAGGGAGAGGGGGAGGTTGCAGTTAACACTTCTGGAAAAAATAGATATAATAAACTAATAGTATATTATATTAAACAATTATGGATGTAATAGATGTGTAAAAATAACACCCAATTTTAGTGGGTGCTACCTCCGGGGGACAGCTCTTTAAGCTTTCATGTATTTATCTAAAATGGGTCAAAAGAGCTAATATCTCCCATATTTATCATGAGCAAACAAGGGTCTGCATTTGCAGGTAAGGTGTAAGGGAGAAGGAGAAAGGTGTTTTGAGGTTAAAAGACACCATGTATATGCACATGTGTATACTTATTATAAATATGTTCAAGGAGAGAGAAAAAAAGGAAAAATATAAATCACTCACTGATGGTTTGAGGGCTGAATGTGCCCGGGGTGTTCACTATCTCACAAGCAATGCTGATCACTGCAGGAGATATCTAAAAAAGATATATGCACATTATTCAAAAGAAGAGGGGAAGGAAAAACCTCTACATCATCTCCAAGATGGAAGTAACCATTAGTAAGGAGGGAGGAGAAAAAAGATCTCACTCAAAGCTCATTTCCTAAACCAATGCTGAATTGTAAATATAAAGGATTATCTCTCTTACCTGAAAAAACAGCTCAGTGTTCCGACCTGACTGGAGGAAAACCTCCATGTGTCTTACCTTTCCATGTGTTGTACCTTAAATACTCCTGTGTTTCCAGGGTGTGACTGCAATCAGCTGAATTGTCAGCTGGCTGTGCTAGCAGCCCTCGTGTGGGCTCCTCGGCATTCCGGAAGTGATCCCGGCTACTGCCGTCACTTCCTGCTGATGGTAAGTGACCTAACAACGTCATATCCAGCCGCGGAAAGCCGCGCATGCGCGCGGCCTCCATGAACCGTGCAGAAGGGATCCGGAATGCCGCCGGCCTATATTTGTCCACCAGAGGGCCCCCAAAACAAGCGCTGTCAGAGGGACCCCTAGAGGCACAATTGGAGGAGTGTCATTCCTCCTATACAGGCCGGGAAACTTCTGTGGGCACAGCATCGCCACAGGTGGAGGGTTGGGGACACCAAAGCCACGGTAAGTATTTGATACAATTTTCCTGCTCCCCAGGCCCCTCTTATGTGTAAGTCACACTGTGTCTATTAGGGGCACAGGGTAACCCGAGAAGCCCAGCCTGGTCTGCCCTAATCAGGCTCTCAGTACAACCACACTGGATTCAGCATTTGGTTTTACCCCGTTTAGAACGCAGACATTGGACATAAGAGTTCCTCAAGTGTCCTTCCCACTGACAAAGTTGGCTGCGTGCCCAGTTTTTGTTTATAAGATGTGTTGAAATGTTTGAATGTACAGTACTTGTGCCTCATGTGATTGGATGTAAATGTTATCCCGCCCTGTGTCTCTATGCCAACAAGAATGATGGCTTAGGCTATAGGAAGATTGCCCAGACCCTGAAACTGAGCAGCAGCATGGTGGCCAAGACCATACAGCGGTTTAACAGGACAGGTTCCACTCAGAACAGGCCTTGCCATGGTTATTATTATTATACAGGAGTTATATAGCGCTGACAGTTTGCGCAGCGCTTTACAACATGAGGGCAGACAGTACAATTACAATACAATTCAATACAGGAGGAATCCTGTTCGTTAGAGCTTACATTCTAAAAGGGAGGGCCAAGTGATACGAAAGGGTAATAACTGTGGGGGATGAGCTGATGAAGAAAGTAAAAGTGCACTTGTTAGGTGAAGGCAGGATAGGCTTCCCTGAAGAGTAATGTTTTCAGGGATCGTCTGAAAGTGGATAGATTTGGAGACAGTCTGACAGATTGGGGTAGGGAATTCTAGAGGATGGGAAAAGCTCAGAAGTCCTGGAGGCGAATATGGGAGGGGGTGATGAGGGAGCTGGAGAGCAGAAGGTCTTGGGAGGAACGAAGAGGACAATTAGGTTGGTATTTTGAGTCTAGGCTAGTAATGTAGCTGCGAGCAGAGTTGTGGATGGCTTTGTAACTTGTTAGTATTTTGAATTTAATTTGTTGGGAGAGTGGCAGCCAATGGAGGGATTGGCAGAGAGGGGTAGCAGACACCGAGTGGTTTGTAAGGTGGATGAGTGTCACGGTCCTGGTGGTGGAGTCTGTCTTATGCAGGGAACAACAGCTCTTACACACCCGATTCGGGGACCCCTGATAGAGTAAACAGGAAGTCCCGGAGTGCGGGATGGCACGAGGGCTGGATGGTCACTGGTGGTGATGTGAAGCTCCAGGTAGTCGGGCAGGCTGAAGGATGGTCGTGCAGGCTGGGTCGGCAACTGGCGGGCAGAGAGGCACAGAAGGGTCAGGCAAGAGAGTGGTCAAAGTCCAAGCAAAGTTAGTTAACAGACTGGCAGTAAAGTACAGTAAAGTACAGAGGGGTTAGGCAAACGGATGGTCGTGGATAGCCGGGGTCGGTGCAGGCGGACAGGTAGCAGGTCAGATCAACAGGTAGCGGGTCGGATCACAGGAACAGGAACAACACAGGAACAGGTTCAGGAAGCAGAGCTGAAGCTCACAGGTACTCAGACGCTGTAGAACGGACAGCACCTGCTGACAGGTGCAGGAAGCTTAAATAGGCGCGCATGTGAGCGAATGTGCAAAAAATGGGAAAAAGGACCAAAAAAGGGGCCTGACTTCACAGGCCAGTCTTTTCCAAACACTGAGTCTGGCAGCAACATTCATGGTGGACTGAAGGGGGATAGTCTATTTAAAGGTAAGCCAATGAGGAGGGAGTTGCAGTAGTCGAGGCGAGAGATACCCAGGGAGTGAATCGGGAGCTTTGTGGTTTCATTGGTTAGGAAGGGACGCAGTTTAGAAATGTTGCGAATGTTGAGGCGGCAAGCTTTGGAAAGTGATTGGATGTGGGGCCAAAAGGAGTTTTTTTTTTGATTAACCAAAGAAGTTGCACATGCTCAGCGTCATATCCAGAGGTTGTCTTTGGGAAATAGATGTATGAGTGCTGCCAGCATTGCTGCAGAGGTTGAAGGGGTGGGGAGGGGTCAGCCTGTCATTGCTCAGACCATACGCCGCACGCTGCATCAAATTAGTCTGCATGGCTGTTGTCCTAGAAGGAAGCTTCTTCTAAAGATGATGCACAAGAAAGCCTGCAAACAGTTTACTGAAGACAAGCAGATTAAGGACGTGTATGGAGATTTTGGGGTGGAGGCAACCATGGACTTTAACAGTATGCAAAAACAATTACTTGAGTAGATTTATTAATTGGTGGCTTGATATAGTTTTCAGACTTAGGACATGGATTACTGGAACCATGTCCTGTGGTCTGATGAGACCAAGATAAACTTATTTGTTTCAGATGGTGCCAAGCGTGTGTGGCAGCAACCAGGTGAGGAGTACAAAGACAAGTGTGTCTTGCCTACAGACAAACATGGTGGCAGGAGTGTCATGGTCTGGGTTTGCATGAGTGCTGTCAGCACTGGGGGGCTACAGTTCATGGATCCATGAATGCCAACATGTACTGTGACATACTGAAGCAGAGCATGATCCCCTCCCTTCAGAGACTGGGCCACAGGGCAGTATTCCAACATGATAACAACCCCAAACACACCTCCAAGACGACCACTGCCTTGCTAAAGAAGCTGAGGGTAAAGGTGATGGACTGGCCAAGCATGTCTCCAGACCTAAACCCTATTGAGCATCTGTAGGGCATCCTCAAATGGAAGGTGGAAGAGCACAAGGTCTCTAGCATCCATCAGCTCTGTGATGTCATTATGGAGGAGTGGAAGAGGACTCCAGTGACAACCTGTGAAGCTCTGGTGAATTCCATGCCCAAGAGGGGTTAAGGCAGTGCTGGAAAATAATGGTGGCCACACAAAATATTGACACTTTGGGCCCAGTTTGGACATTTTCCCTTAGGGGGTGTACTCACTTTTGTTGCCAGCAGTTTATTTTGAGGGAACAGAAAATTTACACTGTTCTGCAAGCTGTACACTCACTACTTTACATTGTAGAAAAGTGTCATTTCTTCAGTGTTGTCACATGAAAAGATAGAATAAAATTATTTACAAAAATGTGAGGGGTGTACTCACTGTTGTGAGATACTGTACATCAGATAATAAATGTAGATAATCTCACAGGTCTTGATTGATATTTATATGTATACATAAGTTAGATAATAATAATAATAATAATAGGAAATGGTATTGGGAATGATAATAGTTGAAAAATGCCAGGCTTCTAAAGGCATGGGCATCAACATAAGATAACTATATGCTCTCAAAGGCTCGATGCAGTCACCTGAATAAATCATGTATTAGGGTAACTGGTTGGATGTTCCAGAATATGATCATATACAATGTATAATGATTCAGAAGAATTCTAGGAGTCCTGGTAATATTGATAACACCAAACCACCAAGGGACTCTGTAGGAAGCATGCATCAGAATCAATCACCATTTAAGCCTGCAACAGAAGTCCAACAGCAATGGCTTTCAAAAGGGAAGCAACTCACCAGTCAAAAGAGCCTGTGGGTTAAAGTTTATCCTGGGAAATCAGGAGAATTTATAATTAAATGCATTTTGTGATATTGTTTTTAAGTGTGCCTATAAAGTCCATTCTTTCCAAATCCAATGTCTTGAATAAGCTATAGGACATGGCATATTATATTTTGCTGTACTGTCCACAGTGTGATCCTGTGGTCACAGAACTAAACAATAATTGTTCTATGCCAACGAGGTGGGGTTGTCTCCAGAGAAATATATTTGTGTCTGTTCTTCAAAAAAGTCTTATGCTTTTATCCACCCTAAGCTGGTGTCTCAACAAGTGACTGGGTGGGCTAAGGTATCTTGGATCGTGCTGGTACCGGGCAAGGGAAGCTTATACTTCGGACTTACTCCTCAAGAGTACGGGGGTCCGTCACATATGCTATCTTCTTTGAAAGGTAATATTGCTAATATTATGCATTGTGCGTCAGGAATTAGCTGAACGATTAATGACATTGAGTAATGTTAGACCAGTTGAATTTTTTAAGTACACAGTGATCAATATGAATACAGACTTATGGAAATAAATTACAATTCATTAAGACACATATTCACAATAAATAGATTAGTGGATGGACATAGACAACAATCTTACACAAAAATAACAAGATTGTATGTAACACTCGCTATGTATTTGAATAAAGCAAAAGGATTAACTTCTCCCCGTGAACAAAATAACCATATATAACTAACTATCAGACAATTGTCTGTGTATTACGAAGTCAAAAAGTTACTCCCCTGCGAAAGGAATAAGCTTTAGGCCCCTTTCACACATGCTGTGTCCGATCAGATCTGCCTGTCAGTTTTTTAGGTGGACCTGATGGGACGCTCCATTCACCTCTATGGAGCGACGAATGTCAGCAGTGACATGTCCGCTGACATCCAGCACTATCCAATCCGTGAAATCCAAACAGATGGAAACCTTATTTTCCACCCATCTGGCGGATCGCATTGGATGAAAACGGACAGGCGGATTTGTTTTCATTCAATCTCCCATAGAGGACAGCGGGGCTCTGACAGGTCCATCTCTGCACAGTGAGCTGAGAGGGACCTGTCATTCGCCTGCTCAGCGGATCAATCCCCACTGAGCAAGCGGAGTTCGTCAAAACGGACATGCCCTGTGTGAAAGGGGCCTTAGAATACGGGGAAAAAAGTCTACTATAGCACAAAAACAGAAAATCATTAAAATTGGAAAAACAAAAATAGAACTAAAGAAACATTTAAATGGTTATAATATCAGGGGAGAGCAATCTAGCTATCACAAGGAATAAATCCATAAGCTTATCAAGCTAAACAATGAATCAGTAACATGTCAATGTATAATAGTTACCCGTTTAGCCACACTTAACACCCCCCCCTGCCCAGACCAAGCACTGTCGCATTTTGAATGACAATTGCGCGGTCGTGCAAGGTTGTGCCCAAACAAAATTTTTATCCTTTTTTCCCCACAAATAGAGCTTTCTTTTGGTGGTATTTGATCACCTCTCGGTTTTTTTTTTTTTTGCGCTATAAACAGTGACAATTTTGAAAAAAGAACAATATTTTTTACTTTTTGCTATAATAAATATTCCCCCCCCCCAAAAAAAAATCCATTGGGTTTGGCCGATTTATATTCTTCTACATATTTTTGGTAGAAAAAAATCGCGATCAATGTTTATTGATTGGTTTGCACAAACGTTATCGCGTCTACAAATTATGGGAATTGATTTATGGCGTTATTATTCTTTTTTTTTTCTAGTAATGGCGGCGTTCTGCGATTTTTATGGGGACTGTGATATTGGGTCGGACATGTCGGATATTTTTGACACTTTTTTGGGACCAATGACATTTATACAGCGATGAGAAATTTAAATGTCCACTGATTACTATATAAATGAAATTGGCAGTGAAGGGGTTAACCTGCAGGGGGCAGTGAAGGGGTTAACTGTGTTCCCTCATTGTGTTCTAACTGTGTGGGGGATGGGCTGGCCGGCACATAACAGTTCTAACTGATCCCAGTGACAGGGATCAGTAGATCTGCTATGTCCCCTCTCACAGAACTGAGAACCGCCGTGTTTACATCGCCGGTTCCCTGTTCTGCAGCTCCAACAGGCGATCGCGGGTCTCGAGCGGACAGCGAGTCCGCCCGGCCCGCGGGCACGCTCGTGCAGCGTGCGGCAGCCGCGCAAGCGCGCCGCCGCCTGTGAGTGCGCCGGGAGCGCGCACAAGGGCTTGACATCCACCCTGAAATTCAGATCTGCGCTGGAGCCGTCTTTTGGCTATAGCGCGGATCTGAAGGGGTTAAAATCGCTGCTGACTTACACTGGTCATTACCAGAGTCTCCTAAAATGGCTGCCTTTCCAAAATGGGGACTTGTTAGGTTGGAGCTTGACGTCCTTGGGGTGTTAGATGATGAGGCGTGATGATGAATTGCAATCAGATGGGTGTCTCTCCTCTATGGAATAAGTGTGATCCCTTAGACCATGGGTAGGCAACCTGTGGCCCTCCAGCTGTTGCAGAACTACAAGTCCCATCATGCCTCTGGGAGTAATTGTAACTGCCAGCCTTGCAATGCCTCATGGGAAATGTAGTTCCACAACAGCTGGAGGGCCGAAGGTTGCCTACCCCTGCCTTAGACACTGACACTTGTCCTATATACAGTTCTGAACAATAAACTCATAAAAATTTTAATAAGCCTAGCCCAGAAGGCGGAACTTCTTTTCGTTGGTTCATGTGGCTAAATATTGACTCGTTGTTTGTTCAAGCATTGCCTTTCTTAGCCACCAGGTGTCATTCTGGGACAAGGAATGTCTGTTCTAAAATTTTGTAAAATAATCTGTTCTAGGAATGTTCACTTTCTCATGATAACAGGCGTGGTAATATATATACTGTATATGTAATGTTTAGGGGATCTGGAAACGCCAACATATGAGCACTCATTACTGTTACAGCACTATTTCAAATCTAATCTTATGAATGCTGAAGAAGTGTATTGCCTATATATTGAGATTATTTATACATATAGGTGAAAGAACTATACGGGGATATATATATATAGTATATGTCTAAACACAAGAATTTGTGTTAGATAAAAATCAATAATATGTAAAATCATTTGCTAATAGCCACGTTCCTGTCACTACTTCTATCCATGACTGGCTTTCATATGTTGACCACAGGAGATACAATAATTAACACCTCGTGAATCTATGCACAAAACAAAAGAAAGAGTCTCTCAAGAATAAAAGTCCTTATATTGTAGTATTCCATACACCAATCACCAGGGGTCGTCACCTTGGGAGTTCAAACTCACCGAAACCACTGCTATCTCAGGCCCTTGTTACTTAAGGCTAGTTTACACTTGCTTCAAAACATGGCTTCGGACAGGCTTTGTTAAAGCTCTCTGAATGCCAGTCAAAGCTCTTGTCACTAAATAAAATGATTAGCTTACAGTCCTGTTTACACCTTGCGTTTGCTTTGCTTCGGCTTTGCTTCAAAAATTATAGCCATGTCGCTTTAGTGGTGCTTTTTTTTTTTTTTTTTTTTTTTTTTTTTTTTTTTTTATTGATTTTGTATCAAACAGAGTACAGGTAATACAAACATTGAGGGGCCAATCCTGGCTTCCTCCTGGGATCTGTAGGACCCACGTTCTGACTAGACACAGACCTACTATCTAAGAAAAAGTATAATCCCACCCCTCCCATCCAAATTATCCCCCCCCCCCCCCTTGCCCAGTCGGTTCACCAGCACGCCTAACCTTCGGATATCATTATTCAACCAAATCAACGTTCTGTTTATACTGCATACAGAGTGTCTTGAGGAGCCATTCCACACCTCTGTACACTGGGGTCTAACCGTATCTGTATTGTCATCCCAATTCTTTTCTTCCATTTTGTCACTAGTCCCTGCTGTAATGGAACAATCAGCTCTCACACAGCTGATAGGGGCGAGTCATACCAGGCTCTCCACACCTTGTCAAATTTTTTCCCACATCCTCTGCTTTAGTGGTGCTTAACCACTTCAGCCCCGGAAGGATTTCCCACTTTAGGACCAGAGCCCTTTTTGCGATTCGGCGCTGCGTCGCTTTAACTGACAATTGCGCGGTCCTGCGACGTTGTACCCAAACGAAATTTGTGTCCTTTTTTTCCCACAAACAGAGCTTTCTTTTGGTGGTATTTGATCATCGCTGCATCATTTCTGATCGCTGCTATAAACAAAAGAAGAGCGACAATTTTGCAAAAAAAAACCCAAATTTCTTACTTTTTGCTAAAATACAAATCCAAAAAAAAAAAATATAAAAAAACATTTTCGCTGCGTCGCGGCTTAGCGTTTTTCCCGAGACCAGGATTTCACCCTTTAGGAAGGCCCCGACTT
>BLSH010055112.1:781440-797181 GCA_018402905.1 Glandirana rugosa | reverse complement strand
CATTTTGTCACTAGTCTCTGCTGTAATGGAACAATCAGCTCTCACACAGCTGATAGGGGCGAGTCATACCAGGCTCTCCACACCTTGTCAAATTTTTTCCCACATCCTCTGCTTTAGTGGTGCTTAACCACTTCAGCCCCGGAAGGATTTCCCACTTTAGGACCAGAGCCCTTTTTGCGATTCGGCGCTGCGTCGCTTTAACTGACAATTGCGCGGTCCTGCGACGTTGTACCCAAACGAAATTTGTGTCCTTTTTTTCCCACAAACAGAGCTTTCTTTTGGTGGTATTTGATCATCGCTGCATCATTTCTGATCGCTGCTATAAACAAAAGAAGAGCGACAATTTTGCAAAAAAAAACCCAAATTTCTTACTTTTTGCTAAAATACAAATCCAAAAAAAAAAAATATAAAAAAACATTTTTTTCATCGGTTTTGGCCGATTTATATTCTTCCTCATATTTGAGATAAAAAAATTGCAATCGGCGTTTATTGATTGGTTTGCGCAAAAGTGGTCGCGTTTACAGATGATGAGAATTCATTTTTGGGGTTTTTATTTTTTTTTATTAGTAATGGCGGCGATCTGCGATACTGCGATATTGGGGCGGACATGTCGGGCCATTTTGACTCTTTTTTTGGGACCATTGGCATTTATACAGCGATCAGTGCTATAAAAATGCACTGATTACTGTGTAAATGCCATTGGCAGTGAAGGGGTTAACCTGCAGGGGGCGCTCTAAGGGTTAACTGTGTTCCCTGGGCGTGTTTTAACTGTGGGGGGACTGCCCTAGCAGGGGAAGGGAAGCGATCACAGCTTCCGTGTAGAGGAAGGCTGTGATCACAGCCCTTCCCCCTTCACAGAACGGAGGTCCGTTCTTTCACTCCGGGGGGGCATCGCGGGTAGCCGGCGGCAATCGAAGCCGCCGCACCCGCTCCCTTGCCCTCCCCGAACACAGCGCTTGCGCTGACAGTGCGCGATCTCACAGCCGCCATCAGATGATGGCGATTTGCGATATGGCACCACTTTGTCGCCGTCAACCTGCGGTTGGCGGTCGGCAAGTGGTTAAAGCATCTTCAAAGCCTCCATAGAACCCTATGACAAAGCTCGCTTGAAGCACCTGCGGATTTTGAGAGGCTTTAATTTGGCTTTAGCTTCGCTTTGTTTTGGAGAAATTGCAGGCATGAGATATCCACACACACACAGGGCATTTCATGCTTCAACAAAGCTTCAAAAAAGCATCATGGAAGCATCACCGATGCTTCACCCAAGCATCACCAAAGCTTCATCGAAGCACCATGGTGTAAATGAGCCCTTAAACTGTCATTCTGTCCATCTCACGGGGTTTGTTTGGGCAAAAGCCCATACCAGGGATTGATCGCTTTATATAAAAAAAGAGAGCTCCACATAGTGTGATCCTGTTCTAAGCATTTATTTCCACAAACCCCTCTTTAGAATCACATTTACAAACATATGTAAAATCCATGCATAGTATAAAAGCACATCAAAATGTCACCGTTCAGTCGGGAAGATACCATCCACCACGCTAGTTGACTGGCTTGGCTGGTTGTTCCTCTCTGCCAGTGGAAGGCAAACTTAACTTCCGGTCGCTGTGTGGTAATGCCCTGACGCGTTTCGTCATTATGACTTCACCTGAGAATGCCCTGTGCTTTTATACTATGCATCCACTATGTGGAGCTCTCTTAGCATATTATGGACTATAGAGGTTGTGCACTGATAAACATACTAATATTCGTAGTTGGATATCCATTGTATGGTGCCCACATATTTTAAATGATGACTTGATTTATACATTTGTATTCCCTTTTCGTATTGGATAGATATATACAACTTTTCCCTGCTGGCTAGTAAGATATTCTAGATAGAACTTCAGGTTTTAAACTGGTCTGAGTATGTTGACTTTTTTCTACATCTGTGTACAAATGTATATTGGAGGTCCTTCCATTTTGTAAACATTTACCAAGGTTTATCTTTATATTTTGTTTGGATATTGCGTTTTCTGCCTTGGAAGGTTAGTGGATGTTTGTTGGTTTCCAGGCTTATTACACAAGTTTTATCTGTAGATAATAAAACCGCTTCTTCTAGGCTCCAGGTGAGAAAGAAAATACACACTCATTGATCTTCTAACCCAGTGTTTCTCAACTCCAGTCCTCAAGGTGCCCCAACAGGTCATGTTTTCGGGATTTCCCTCAGACGAAATGGCTGTGGTAATTACTAAGGCAGTGAAACTGATCAAATCACTTGTGCAAAATAATGGGAAGCCTGAAAACACAGTCCTCAAGGTGCCCCAACAGGTCATGTTTTCGGGATTTCCCTCAGATGAAACGGCTGTGGTAATTACTAAGGCAGTGAAACTGATCAAATCACCTGTGCAAAATAATGGGAAGCCTGAAAACATGACCAAGGGGCCTTGAGGACTGGAGTTCAGAAACACTGTTCTAACCAGTTCTGCAAACAGGCTTGTTTACAGACCCCCAGCAAATTGAGACAAACCAAAATGTTTGTGTGACATTTGCATGACTTCAGACCTGTAATTAAAGTGTTACTAAACCCACAACAGTATAATCAGTTTGTATATGCAGAATAGTATGCTTTTTATACTCACTGTGTAACTTAAGGGGTTAATTCTCTGCATTGGGTAAAAAGGCTCTCTAATCCTATATGCACAGATCCCTACACCCCCCCCCCTTCCTGCAGGGTCTCTCTTGGCAAGGCCAGATAATACACAGTCAGAGTAGTAAAGCTGCACATGCTCAGTTTGGTCTCTATTGCTGGAGAGAATATTCCCTTGTTGAGCTGAGCTTTTCAGGTCACATGATATTGACACCACACATGTGGGCATGTATACAGATCCTAAATGGCAGCCCAGTCCCTCCTCCTCCTCCATGCCCAGTTACTAAAAAAGAACACAGTGGGTGGGATGTCACATCTTGATTGATGGATGATCCGCCTCCCATAACAGCATGAGGACACAGGCTATAGTGGGAAATCTCCTCCTACCTGAACACTCATCACTTGGGCAGACCCTGCAGTTTATCACGTGACAGAGTGCAGATGAACTAATTTCATATTACTAGGTTTAGTAACACTTTAATCTTTTAATAGCTCGACCTATCCAAAACTTATTTAGTTTTAAATCGCACTCCCATATTACCTCCCTCACCCTTCTGCTTCTAACCGCTGGAGATATATTCCCAAACCCCAGGTTTCCATTATTTAACTGTGTCCAACACTCCCATGACCCCACTCCTAACAGCAGCCGCAATCCACAGAACTTAGTTTCTCTTCCTCCCAAAAGCAGCCTCCCCTTCTGCTGCGCCCTCTGGAATACCCGCTCTGTCTGTAATTACCCTCCCTTCACAATCTCTTTATCACAAATTTATTTAACCTGCTTGCCATTACTGAAACCTGGGTTCATGAATCTGACACTTCTCCTGCTTCCCTGTCCAATGGTGGCCTTCTCTGGACTCACTCCCCCAGACGCAGTAGACAGAAGGGAGGAAAATTGGGAATCCTTCCAGCCCCATGCAGCACCTATCAGGTACTCTCCTCTCCCCCCCCCCCCCCCCACCAACCCCTCCGACTCTCTCCTCTTTTGAAGTACATTGTATTCAGGGCTCGATTCCTGCACTTTTTTTTCACAGACGGAAGGCCGTCCCCGTTAGCAGCCACATCCTACAGGTCTGTGAGCTGTGGTGGGTGTGCATGAAGGGCAGTGTCAACAGGTGTCAGTCCAATCCGAGTGCCACACATTGGGGTGACATCATCCCAGCGTGCCCGTCTTCCCCTCCCTCGGTTATCCTCCTTCTCCTCCAGCAGCCCCTGTAACAAGGTCCTGCCTCCTAGAGTCCAGTGATAGGTGAACAATGCCAGCGTCAATGGTGTGTATTATAGGAGGCGGGACCTTACTACAGGGACTGCTGGAGGAGGACCGAGGGAGGGATGGATGGGTGCACTGGGATCACACCCCCCCCCAATGTGTGGTACTTGGAGTGGACTGACCCCTGTTGGCACTGCTGGGGGCACTGATCAGGCTGCATTGATGGGGGCACTGATCAGGCTGCATTGATGAGGCACTGACCAGCCTGCATTGATGGGGCACTGACTAGGCTGCCCTGCTGGGGGCACTGACCAGGCTGCCCTGCTGGGGACACTGACCAGGCTGCACTGCTGGGGCAATGACCAGGCTGCACTGCTGGGGGCACTGACCAGGCTGCAATGCTGGGGGCACTGACCAGGCTGCATTGATGGAGTCACTGATCAGGCTGCACTGCTGGGGACTCTGATCAGGCTGCATTGATGGAGTCACTGATCAGGCTGCACTGCTGGGGACTCTGATCAGGCTGCACTGCTGGGGACTCTGATCAGGCTGCACTGCTGGGGACACTGATCAGGCTACATTGCCGGGGCAACTGATCAGGCTGCATTGATGGGGGTACTGGTCAAGCTGCACTGCTGGAGACACTGATCAGGCTGCACTGCTGGGGACACTGATCAGGCTGCATTGATGGGGACACTGATCAGGCTGCATTGATGGGGACACTGATCAGGCTGCACTGCTGGGGGCACTGATCGGGTTGTATTGATTGGGGCACTGATCAGGCTGCATTGATGGGGGCACTGGCCAGGCTGCACTGCTGGGTGCACTGGCCAGGCTGCACTGCTGGGTGCACTGGCCAGGCTGCACTGCTGGGTGCACTGGCCAGGCTGCACTGCTGGGTGCACTGGCCAGGCTGCACTGCTGGGGGCACTGGCCAGGCTGCATTGATGGGGCGCTGATCAGGCTGCACTACTGGGGATGTAAACAAAGGGGAGTGTAATATACACGCTAAATGCAGAAAAATGAGCAGCTAGCAATAAATTGCTGATCAACAATTAATATTCAATGAAATACAAGATTGCAGCGCTAAAAAGTTCATATTCAAAGTCCAAAAGGAGGTCTGCAGAATGAGAGGATCCTAACACCAGCTTGTGTGCAGAAAGATGAAAAATCACACCGCACCACCATGCCTAGCAAGTCTCCTTGCCAGATAGTGAGCATATGGGTACAGATTTTTCTCCAATCCACTCCAATATCGTCAGGCCAACCAATAAATCTTCAATGCAGGAACACCAGGCATGGATACTTCTCTCCTTTTGCACTCAACCATAAGTCAGCATGTATAAAAGACAAGGAGGCCAATAGTGAAGCCTGTAGGTGTTTATTGAACGTTTTAGTAAAAATTCTACTTACATAAAGCTGATAAAGACAAGCTTGTTTGTAGAAGGTGAAACCGCAGTTCAAAAAGTGTGCTGGATATGGAATAGCACTACTGGGGACACTGATCAGGCTGCACTGCTGGGGGCAGTGAGCAGGCTGCATTGATGGGCACTGAGGAGTGAGCACACTTTGCACAATCAACACAGGCAGCCTGAGGATATTGTGTGTGTGTGTGTGTGTATATATATATATATATATATTGGGGGAGATTAGCTTGTGGGGATCAGCTTTCTGCAGGAAAAATAGTCAGCGTGCAGGCACCTTTCCTTAAAATCTGGCGAGGTTTATTGATACATAAGTTTTGCAGGTAAAACAAAACATAAAAATAAGTCCTTGCCGTCCGGCACTAACTAGACAGTATAGTTTCCTCACTATGCGGTGTGGGGCTGGCCCCCGACACCCACAAAACATTAGCAAAAATGCAAACCTTGTCTTTTAATGTCCCAACAGACACAGTGCTCCCTCGGATCCCTCTCTGAGGTTCAGGCCAGAGCTCAAATGAGATCTTCCTGATTATTTAAGTCCACCTGCTGGTGGACTCCAGTGGACTACAAACTCTGGACCGGAACCAGCCCTGCCCTGGTGGCTGGTAAAATATGGACCGGACTCCACTCAATCCAGTCCACATGAAGGCATACAAGGCTACAGGTAGCGTCCGTCCACCACTTCGCCTTGCATACTGTCACATATCCCCCCCCCCCCTCTGCTCAGGCCCCTGTGGCTGAGCAACTGTCCCAACCATACAGTGTACCCGGGAGAGGGCTTCCGCACTGTTCTGGAGTGTTCCACTGTGAACTTAAATGGCTCTAGGGCCAGGAACCACCTAGTCACCTGACTGACTAGCCTAAATGACCTACCTAAAAGGTAGTACTTCAGTGCCTCTAAGGCCCACTTGATAGCCAGGCACTCCACAATGGCATAGTTCCTCTCATGCCTGTTAAGCTTCCTGCTTAAGTAGACAACCGGGTGCTCCTCACCGCCTCTGATCTGGGACAGAACAGTGTCCAGGCCCACCTCAGAGGCGTCCGTCTGTACAATAATCTCCTTTGTGAGGTCACGAGCACCAGTTGTACACAAAGGGCCTGTTTCAACTTCTGGAATGCCTTCTCTGCTTTGGGATTCCACTTAACCATGCCCGACCCTCTACCCTTCGTCAGATCGGTCGGAGGGACGGCAATGGTGGCAAAGTCGGGGATGAACCGTCTGTAATACCCTGTAATCCCCAGGAAGGCACGAACCTGTTTTTTATTCACTGGCTGGGGCCATTTTTGGATTACCTTGATCTTATTGGTCTTGGGCTTGATCAGTCCTCGACCAATAACATACCCAAGGTATTTGGCCTCCTCCAGGCCTATGGCACACTTTTTCGGATTGGCTGTTAAACCTGCTACCCTCAGAGAATCTACGACTGCTTGTACTCGGGGCAGATGCAATTCCCAATCTGGACTGGGGATGACCACATCATCCAAATAGGCGTCTGCATAGGCCTGATGCGGCCTCAAGGTTTTGTCCATCGTTCTCTGGAAGGATGCAGGGGCCCCATGCAGAACGGCATTTGCTTGTACTGGAAGAACATCTCTGGGGTAGAAAAGAAAGTTTTTTTCTTTTGCTGACTCCGTTAAGGGGATCTGCCAGTAGCCCTTAGTTAGGTCTAGGGTTGTTATGTACCGGGCACCTCCCAACTTGTCCACAAGTTCGTCAACCCGTGTCATCAGGTATGCATCAAATTTAGACATGTTATTCAGCTTCTTGAAATTGTTACAGAACCTGATAGTGCCATCAGGCTTTGGGGTCAGCACTATAGGGCTCAACCAGGCGCTGTGGGACTCCTATATCACCTCTAACTCCAACATGGTTTTTATTTCCTTTGCCACCGCCTCCCGTCATGACTCAGGTATTCGGTAGGGTTTTACATTTACGCAGACCCCTGGTTCTGTGATTGTCATGTTGTAGTACGGTGGTTAGTCCATGTAGGGGAGAGAAAAAGTCTCTATTTCTACTGATAAATTACTTAACGTCATTTTGTTGCGTTAGTGACAAGGACTCAGTTATGGGGACGTCCGGGGTCATGGATAGCCTATCCTCTTGAGGAGTGGGCACTGCCACTAAAGTCTCTCTGCCTTTCCACGGTTTTAAGAGATTCACATGGTAAATTTGCTTGGGTTTCCTTTTCCCTGGCTGGTAAACTTTGTAGTTCACTTCCCCTACCTTTTCCCTAATCTCAAAGGGACCCTGCCACTTTGCTAGGAATTTACTTTCAACTGTGGGGACTAGTACCATCACTCTACCTCCAGGGTTGAAAGTTTGGGTTTTGGCACCCCGATTTATAAACCCTTCTTTGGTCTTCCTGAGCTCGCTCCATACGCTCTCGCACTAGGGGCAGGACTGCTGCGATTCGATCCTGCATCAAGGAAATATGCTCGATGACGCTCCCATATGGGGTGGCCTCTCCTTTCCATGTCTCTTTTGCAGCATCTAGCAGACCCCTGGGATGTCTACCATACAAGAGTTCAAAGGGGGAATACCCCGTAGACGCCTGCAGAACCTCTCGTATGGCAAACATGAGATACAGCAGCAACATATCCCAATCTCTCCCATCTTTTTACACTACCTTTTTCAACATGCTTTTAAGCGTTTTATTAAACCTCTCCACAAGTCCATCCATTTGGGGGTGGTAGACCGAGGCACTGAGATGGGAGATTTTATACAACTTGCACAATTCCTTGGATACATGGAACATAAACAGGGTGCCCTGATCCGTTAAGACCTCTTTAGGGATCCCCACCCGACTAAACACCTGGACCAACTCCCTGGCGATAGTCTTAGCGGAGGTGTTCCGCAAGGGTATGGCTTCAGGATAGCTGGTCGCACAAGATCCATGCCAATTCGCTCAAATGGCACTTCAATTATGTGAAGTGTGACAAGGGGACTACAAAAATGGGGTGACGGGGCCGTCATCTGACACTCGGTAAGATTCACAATACTCTCTGACATCTGCCTGCAACCCGGGCCAAAAGAATTTCTGGTTTATTCTCTCCCTGGTCTTATCCATACCCAGATGCCCCCTATTACATGTCCATGGGCTAGATCTAACACCATCCTGCGAAAGGGTTTGGGAACCACTAGCTGTTCTACCTCATTCTCTCCGCAAATTATTTTTAAGAGCCATGTAGGGAAAAGACACTCCCCAATTAGGGTCCACACGTTCCCCATCCATCACCTTCACGTTTTCTCTGGCTCTAAGGAGAGTGACATCCCGTAGTTGCTCTGTACAGAAGTCCTCTATCTGGACCTCTAAGTCAGGTACTACATTCGGTTCACTCCCACAGTCAGGGTCAGAGGCATTGCCTGGGTCATTAGCCTCCAGCTGGGAGCTATCTTCCAGCTCCCTTCGGGCTCCCCAGCCAGTAGAGGAAGAGGGTCTCCTCCTTCCTCAGTCCCGCCACCAGTCTCCCCTTCCTTTTGGCAAAAAGGGTCAAGTGAGAGTTCCTGTGCTTCTGCAGCAGGGAGAGCTCTCTCCTCCAGACTCCCTGTGTCTTCCCATAACCTCCAAAAATGGGGAAAATCCCTGCCCACTGGGGCGTCATATAGCAGTGAAGGTACTACCCCCACTGAATGAGTCACACTGCCCCAAGGGGTGTCAATCTCAACCACCGCCATCTGGTAGTCAGGGGTGTCCCCATGGATGCAAATGACCCCAACAGTGCTAGGGTCTAACCTTGCAGGATTTACACAATTGCTTTTTACCAACGTTACTACACTACCAGAGTCAAGCAGGGTAGTGACTGGCTTTCCATCAACAAAAATCGCCACCAACTGGGCAACCACCTGACTGAGAATAAACTTCTTGATCCCCTTCAGTCCAGATTTCACTCTCAACACTCCATGGAAACTGCTCTCTTTAACCACTTCCTTACTGGGCACTTAAACCCCCCTTCTGCCAGACCAATTTTCAGGTTTCAGCACTGTCGCATTTTGACTGACAATTGCGCGGTCGTGCGATGTTGTACCCAAATAAAATTGATGTCCTTTTTTCCCCACAAATAGAGCTTTCTTTTGGTGGTATTTGATCACCTCTGCGGTTTTTATTTGTTGCGCTATAAACAAAACCAAGAGCGACAATTTTGAAAAGAGAACAATATTTTTTACTTTTTGCTCTAATAAATATCCAAAAATAAAAAAAGATAAAAAAATTATTCATTGGGTTTGGCCGATTTATATTCTTCTACATATTTTTGGTAAAAAAAAATCGCAATCAGCATTTATTGATTGGTTTGCGCAAAAGTTATCGCGTCTACAAGCTATGGGAATTGATTTATGGCGTTTTTATTATTATTTTTTTTTTACTAGTAATGGCGGCGATCTGCAATTTTTATCGGGACTTTGATATTGGGGGGGACATGTCAGACATTTTTGACACATTTTTGGGACCAATGACATTTATACAGCGATCAGAAATTTAAATGTCCACTGATTACTGTATAAATGTCATTGGCAGTGAATGGGTTAACAATGTTCCCTGGGCGTGTTCTAACTGTGGGGGGGATGGGTTGGCTGGGACAAAACAGATCTAACTGATCCCAGTGACAGGGATCAGTAGATCTGCTTGTCCCCCTCTCACAGAAAGGGGAACCGCCGTGTTTACATTGGCGGTTCCCCTTTCTACAGCTTTGCAGGCGATCGCGGGTCAGGATTGGACATCGAGTCTGCCTGATCCGCGGGCACGCCCACGCAGCGTGCGGCGGCCGCGCGCGCCGCCGCCGCCACCTGTGGGTGCGCGCAGGGGGCGTGTAAAGGGGCGGACGTCCATGGACGTCCACCCGGAGATTCAGATCCGCGCTGTAGACGTCTTTCGTCTATAGCACGGATCTCTAGATGTTAAACTCACAAATGATCTACTAATGGCTAAAACTAATGGACATTATTCTTTACTCCTACTCCTGGATCTCTCTGCTGCCTTTGATAAAGCTAACCACGCCCTTCTCCTCAAAAATCTTCACTCCTTTAGTCTTCACAACTGTACTCTTTGCTGGTTCTCATCCTACCCATCCCACCGCACCTTCAGTGTCACTTTACAATTCTACTTCCTCTTTTCCTCTTTCTTTCTTAGTTGAGATTCCCCAAGGTTCTGTTCTTGGACCTCTCCTATTCTCGATCTAAACCTCCTCTGTTGAATGCCTCCCATGGCTTTCCCTGTGTATTCAGCCTTATCCGGAAGGAGTTTTAGAGTGGAGGGGTGCAAACCCAGGAATCCATCTGGTTCTGTCCAAAGCGCATTTTGACCTGCTGTAAAAAGCGGTCAAACACCTCTGGTGAGTTGCCATCTACCTCATGAGCACTCATGGTGAAGCTTTTGAAGACACATCTATTCAGAAGCACTTTTTTATGTTTTAAAAGGTATGTATTTGGTGTTGGGTTTTGTCACATTGGATTCTTTGGTTTGCATTTTTTTTTTGTAATTCTTTTATTTTCCAAAGAAAATATATATATATATATATATATATATATATATATATTATCAAAAGATTCAGAGAATCTGGGTAAATCTCTGTATGTAACAAGGCTGAAATGCAATATCGGGTGTCCGTGATCTTCGAGCTCTCAGACAGTACTCTATTAAAAACAGAATTGATTCTGTGATGGACATAGACTCAGGAATACGACCATCCAGAAGTTCACGGAATACAGCGTTCCTTTTTACTACATGTCTCCACCATCTCGGCAAAAGTTTACAAAAGATCTATTGTGCATCACCTATTGAATGCTGTTAGGGATGGATGGACCATAATCCTGTGCGCGGTGTGTCCTGGCCGTTTTTTGGACTTTCTGGGCCGTTTGCGTGTGCCTATCGCGTTTGCGCCGGAAATGGTGCCAAACAGGCTGCTTAAGCTTCCTGCGCCTGTCAGCAGGTGCTGTCCGTTCTACAGCATCTGAGTACCTGTGAGCATCAGCTCTGTTCCCTGTGACCTGTTCCTTTATCGTTCCTGCTTCTTTAATCCGACCCGGCTTGATTTGACCTACTGATTATCTGCCTGCACCGACCCCGGCTATCCATGATCATCTGCTTGCCTGACCCCTCAATACTTGCGGCCAGTCTGTTAACAAACCCTGCTTGGACTTTGACCACTCTCTGCCTGACCCTTTGTACCTCATTGCCCGCCAGTTGCCGACCCAGCCTGCACGACCATCTGCCAGTGCCTGCCTGCACGACCATCTGGAGCTTCACATCACCATCAGTGACCATCCAGCCCTCGTCCCATACCGCACTCCGGGACTTCCTGTCTATACCAGGGGTCCCCGAATCGGGTGTGTAAGAGCAGTTGTTCCCTGCATAAGACAGACTCCACCACCAGGACCGTGACAAATGCCGCAAAATCGTGTATCACACTCCACTGGAAGAAGCAATCCTCACGGACTATAGCGAGTTGGCTCCGGAACAGCTGTGGCCGATCAATAAGGGGCGCTTTGGCCCCTATCTGGGGCTCTGTATACCCTATCTGGAACCTTGTATACCCTATCTGGGGCTCTGTATACCTTATCTGGTGACTGTATACCCTATCTGGGACCCTGTATACCCAATCGGGGCTCTGTATACCCTATTTGGGACTCTGTATACCCTATCTGGTGACTGTATACCCTATCTGGGACCCTGTGTACCCTATCTGGGGCTCTGTATACCCTATCTGGGGCTCTGTATACCCTATCTGGTGACTGTATACCCTATCTGGGGCTCTGTATACCTTATCTAGGACCCTGTATACCCTATCTGGGGCTCTGTATACCCTATCTGGGACCCTGTATACCCTATCTGGGGCTCTGTATACCCTATCTGGGACCCTGTATACCCTATCTGGGACCCTGTATACTGCTATATGGTGACTCTGTATACTGCTATATGGTGACTCTATATACTGCTATCTGGGGCTCTGTATACTGCTATATGGTGACTCTGTATACTGCTATCTGGTGCTCTGTAAGTGTATAATGCTATTTGGTGACTCTGTATACCCCTATCTGGGGCTCTGTATACCCTATCTGGTGATGCTGGGCTGTATACTCCTGACACAAGGGGTGGAAACTGTAAGGGGTGGGGCTTATGAGAAGAGGAGGGGCCAAAAAGAAGGGCGGGGTCTGGTGCCGCCGTCCTAAAATTTCACCAGCTGCCACTGCTCCGGAAGGTAGAGGATATCAATAAAATGGAAAATGTAGTCCTTTCCGCACACCAATAGGAAAAATATTGCAAGACTTGGGGGCTATGGAATCAGTTCATTCTTTCCCCAGAGGGTGCTGCTCTTCCGGGCACATGATATTGCCGATACATCTGTAGGTCCGTGCCCCGCGGCTGTCCTGAGTCAACCAGGGTCCAAATATGTCCCAACTCTGTCCCTTCTCCATTCTTGTTCCCTCTTCTTGCCTTACTTTCCTTCTCCCCCTCTTACTCCCCTTCTTTCTCTCTCCTTCTCCTTTATTTATCTGCTATACATCTACTGTTATGGTTTTATGGAAAACGGAAAAAAGCAGAAGGCATTCCAGGTCATTTTCCCTACTCAATTCTTCATGCTGATAACTGCATAAGAAAGGTTATGGACGTGTGGTACTTACTTAGAGAACATTTCCTATTCGTTACACGGATTGAATACCTATTGTATGCACTATGCAATGTATGCAAGTCTCTGCTATCTTTCTTCTTTGATGCTGTTATTTATGTATGCATAATATGTCTGTACTGAACTGCCTTAGCCCGTGATGGGCGCTAAGAAAAAACTATATTTGAAAAAAAAAATGAATTTATTCATCAGCTTAGGCTGATATATATTCTTCTACATATATTATTAGTAAAAAAAAATCGCAATAGGCATATATCAATTGGTTTGCGCAAAAGTTATCACGTCTACAAACTATGGGATAGATTTAGGGACTTTTATTTATTTTTAAATTGTTTTTACTGGTAATGGAGGCGATTTTTAGCGGGATTGCGACATTGCAGCGGACAAATCTGACCCTATGTGACACTTTTTGAGGACCAGTGACAATATTACATTGATCAGTGCTTTAAAAATGCACTGATCAATGTAAAAAGTACACTGGTAGGGAAGGGTTAGCACTAGGGGGCGATCGAGGGGTTAAGTGTATTATAACTGTAGGGGGCATGGGCTTACTGGGACATGACAGAGATCGCTGTTCCCAATCACTTGGAACAGAAGATCTCTGCCATGTCATCTGGCAGAACGGGGATCCGCCTTGTTGACATAGGAAGATCCCCGTTCTGCCTCTGTACCTGGCGGTCGGGGGTCGCCGGCAGACATCAAGTAGCACGGGCACTATACCACATGCATTTACTGATGTACAATGACGGCGGTTCACGCGATCCGACCACCTTGCCGCATTAAAACTGCGGAGGGTGGTCGGGAAGTGGTTAAACATTTAATATGCTTTCTATTTTCTATAGCGAATAAAATGTGTTTATGAAATCTCAAAATTGTTGCATTCTGTAGATTTTACACAGCATCCCAACTCTTTTGGAATTGGGGTTGTAACAGTAGTCAGTGTAGTGGTCCCTTACATTGTAGACCAATTGGAGGAGGATCCTTTTATATCAGTGTTCACTGTAGTGGTCCCTTATAATGATGACCAATGGGTAGTTCCTTACATTGGTGACCAATGGGAGAAGGAAACCCTTATGTCAGTGTAAAGGTCGCTAAAATTGCTGACCAATGGGGGAAGGACCCCCTTATATCAGTGGTCAGTGTAGTGGCTCCTTACATTGGTGACCAATGGGGGAAGGACCCCCTTATATCAGTGGTCAATGTAGTGGTCCCTTACATTGGTGACCAATGGGGGAAGGACCACCTTATATCAGTGCTCAGTGTAGTGGTCTCTTACATTGGTGACCAATGGGAGAAGGATCCCCTTATATCAGTGTAGCCATGTGCTCCCTCAAGAGTGGCTGATAGTTGTGGTCCACCTACCCACTGCCCTCATTCACACGATTTCCACACACCCAGAGTCACTGAACAGGCCGGTACTTTCTTTTGTTGTTTTATTTAGGGGTTTGAACTTGGATAGGGATGACTGTGGGATGCCCAGTAATTGAACATGGGACCTACTATATACACTTCCGGCGTATACACTTCTGCTCCTCCAGCACACTACTTGCTGACCTTTACTCTTCTCCTTTCCTCTCTCCAGCACACTACTTGCTGACCTTTACTCTTCTCCTTTCCTCTCTCCAGCAAACGACTTGCTAATTGTTACACTTGTTTCCCTGGTCCGAAAGGAAACTTATCAGACCTCCATGACACCTCCTCTTCACCACAGCTAGCACATGGTGAGGCCTGCTGCAGCCACGGGCAAGGTCTCAGAACCACCCTTTGTGGGTAAGAATCGCAGGTTTCCTTCCCTGAAACCGTGGACCCTCCGTTGTGTAGCTAAGTATGTTGGTTCTAGCTGGGCCTTGGATGAGCTACTACTCCCAGCCAATCCCTCTTCCAGACCCATCCGGCCTGTCCTGCGGTCTAATGGCTCTCCTTCCCCTTGGTTGGCTCCTCCTGACTTCTACAGACTGCTCTCGCCCCTTTCAGACTGTCTCAGCCTTCTCATCCAATGGCCAGGGGACGCCACTCACGACTTTATGGTGGATTCTTTAAAGAGTCTCCTTCCATTTAGACCTCAGCTGCTCTCCTGTGCCACTCCAGGAGCCGACTCCTGCTCCCAACTGCACCCAAGCGCCAGGACTCAGTTTCACCCCCCAGACAGGGGGATCCCCTACTGGGTGAGGTCTGATCTGCAGCTCCTGACTACATCCTCGCTCTTCCACCTGAAATCTCCTGACACCTGCTGGCCGATCCTTGTATTTAAGGAGGCCTGCCCCCTGACAACCCAGCCTGTGGATTGGTCAGGGCTCCTTGTCATACATCAGGAAGTGACACCTCCTCATCCATCCCCCTTCCAGAGCTTTCCCAGCTCAAGGAGAAGAATCTCCAAGAAGTATACCTTCCCTCCATCTCCAGCTCCACCCCTGAGCCACTCCCAGCCCAGATAAAAACATTCAGACCTACGATTACAGTGAGGCCTGACTAGATTTTTCCTCTCCTATCAAAAATCTACAAAAGTAAAAGCACCTACACTATGGGGGCGCTACATCAGTGGACGGTGTAGTGGTCCCTTAATCCACGAAAATGAAAACATCTAAAAACTATCCTCTCCTTTTTAGATCAGTCCGGAGTGACATTAGCATCCAGACTTACAAAAATAGACCCGACCCTCACCGAGTCCCCACCTCGACCTCTACCTCCCTTCCATATGAAGAACCTCTAAGAAGAGGAACTCGACCCTTTCGAGACCTTCCCCCTACCTACTCCTCCACAGTGAAGGACTACATACTGTTCCTCGGGACTGGTTAGGTGTCCGACCCAACAGTCCCCCGTCCGGAGGAATTTATGTTCCTAGCCGGTCGTCCACAGTC
>BLSH010055112.1:762548-772613 GCA_018402905.1 Glandirana rugosa | reverse complement strand
AAAAGACAGACCTGACCGGAGAGGTGAGGAGGATTCTGGGAGGTCACATGACATCACTCTTATCTCTATTAATAAAACAGACCTGACCAGAGAGGTGAGGAGGATTCTGGGAGGTCACATAACATCACTCTTATCTCTATTAATAAAACAGACCTGACCAGAGAGGTGAGGAGGATTCTGGCATTCTAACATGATATTCCTATTGGTTTCCCAATACAGAGATTTCCTCTTCTGAAGTCAAGTGATCATATGACCATCACAGTGCCTCCATGTGACTCCCTAAATCCTGGGAGACACAATATTCAGAAGATTCTAGAAGTCACCAAGAAGATGATGGAGCTGCTGACAGGAGAGGTGAGTGGTGCTGGGAATTCTGGGACATTATCCAGTAACAGACAAGGGATGTGTCTGGATGGTGACTGTATCATTGTGTGTGTCAGGTTCCTATAAGGTGTCAGGATGTCGCTGTCTATTTCTCCATGGAGGAGTGGGAGTATTTAGAAGGACACAAGGATCTCTACAAGGACGTCATGATGAGAATCACTGATAGTATCATTGGGATCTGTACATTATCTGTATTACAACTGATGTTATTTTTTTTATTTATATTCAGAGTGAAAACCTTAGAGATTCCAGAGTTGAGGCTAAAACAGAAGAATAAGAAGAGACGTATGTTTATTACAATGAATGTTTTATTATATTTTTTCAGAGCGGAAGCCTTGGGGATGATAATTTAGTTGTTAAAGAAGAGTATAAAGAGGAGGATGAGGAGTGTGGAGTGATGGAGGAGTTCTCAGAAGGACACAAGGATATGATGGAGCCACCTAATACCAGGAACCCACCAGAGAAATGTCCCCATCCTCTGTATTCCTGGGATTCCACACAGGAAGGTCACACCATCCCTCACCATCATCAGGTAGATGAGCAACAATTGCCGATAGTATTATTAGGATCTGTACATTATCTGCATTGTTACAATTGATGTAATTTCTCCTACGTTCACTGACAGACGCAGCCCTTCATTGACAAGTGGGGTTTATGCACATCCTACTAGGAGTAGAATAGGCAAATAGAAAAAAAGCAAGCTGACCCCTCCCAGGGGGCCGTCCTCACTCCAGCATATAACCCCCCAGCTCTGCATAGCATATCAGTTGTATTATGCCTAGTGCAAGGAGTTAGACCTGGTTCCCTGCTGGGACCTGCGGTTCCCCAATTTTTTTCTTCTTTTTGCTATTCAAGCTATCTGATGAAGACTGCTATCAAGTAGCCGGCTGGGGCATAGAGGATATCTCGAATCCTGGAATTTACCCAGCACGGCCGACCCATGCGAGCTACCCTTAGCCTTGGCCTCGACGCATCGTACCCATTCCGTGTGGGAGGCTAGTGGGTGACCCCCACTTGCATTCAGTGACCGGGCTGTGCTCGCGTCCAGGGGCGCTTGGCCTGCAGCATCCCTTCCCATCAGATGGGAGGAAGGTCTGCTACCGGGTGGCTACCCTCTACGCCCGTCGGATTGGTGAGTGACCCCCTCTCTCCCCCCGGAGGGGGGGGGGGCTGGGCGTTTGGAGGACTAGGCCGGCCGGTGGAGGGTTTTTTAGGGCTACAGGTCCCCCTGCTTGTTTTGTTCTGTTTCGCTCCCTCCTACAGTTCCCCCCCGCACCCCGCGCTAAAGCCGCCATGCGGCGATCCGCCGTCATTTTACGGCGGATCGCCACCATTTTGCCGTAGCCGCCATTTTGTGGGCTATTTTGGCCTCTAGTGGTGGATCGGCGGCCATGTTTGATGTGCGTGTTGAAGAAAACGTGCGGCTGGCGCCGTTTCTTCCTGTTTTCCTCTGGGACAGCGTGGAAGGCACAGGGCGGCGAAGGCTCCTGACAGGCGGTCAAGCACTCCTACTGGGACGCAGTGCTTGAAGGACAATTATACACAGCAAGTTTAGCTGGGCTCTCCATGGGTGTTGGTAGCGGTGGGTGCAGTCCTCCTGGGTATCTCCCGGTTGCTCTGTGGGGCAGTGAGTGGTGGGGCTGCATTGTGGGGGTGTCGGGGCCTATTGGCCTAGCAGTGTTCCGGTGGCGCAATGGCGGCTGAACCTGCGGGATCTTCCCCGGAGGAGTCTGTGGAAGCGCAATCTGCGCTGGGCCCTCTGGTTCCCCTGGATCAGTTAAGGTCCATATTGGGACACAGGGTCAGGGTCCAGGATACAGAGTCTTCGGTACCTGTGTGACGCAGCTTTGGACCTGCTTCCCATGCTGTCTAAGATGTCTGTTTTTGCAGTCATTATCAGACGGGTGCTGTGGTTACGCTGTTGGTCGGGTGACCACGCGTCTAAAAAGGGCCTCACGGATCTTCCCTTTTAGGGTGGTCGGCTCTTTGGGGCACAATTGGATGAAATCATTAAGGATTTCACCGGGGGGAAGAGTACCTTTCTCCCGGAGCCCAGGCAGCGGGAATTCCGCCGTAAGCAGGGTCCTGCTCCTTCGGGTCAGAAGAGGTTTTTTTTCGTGCGCCCGGTGCAGCGGGCAAGGGCTCAAGGCCCGGCAAGTCTGCCTCGGGGTCCGGTAAACGGCCCTGGCAGCGCAAGAACAAAAAGGCGGAGAACAAGTCCTCCTCCGCATGATGGGTTGCCCCCACCCGAGTCTCGGGTGGGGGGCCGAATTCTGGGGTTAGCAGACAGGTGAACTGCCCGCATTTCCGACCGGTGGGTGCAGGAAGTGGTGTCCTCAGGATACAGGATAGAGTTCAGCACTCTACCCCCAGACAGGTTCTTCCCATCGAACTTGAGACTCCCTCAGGGGCGTCGAGAGGCTCTCCTAGGGGCTGTTCAGACGCTCTCTGAGCAAGGGGTGATTGTGCCGGTACCTCCGCTGGAAAGGTTCTGCGGCTTCTATTCAAACCTCTTTGTGGTGCCCAAAAAGGGTGGGGTCAGGCCAGTTCTGGACCTAAAAGCGCTAAACCACTTTGTGAGGGCGCGAAAAATCAGGATGGAATCTGTCCGATTGGTCGTGGCCACCCTGCACCAAGGGGACTTCATGGCGTCGCTGGATATCAGGGACGTGTATCTCCATGTTCCCATTTGTCCCCGGCACCAGCGCTTTCTGCGCTTTGCGGTGGAGGATCTACATTACCAATTTGTGGCACTTCCCTTCGGTCTGGCCTCAGCTCCTCAGGTATTCACCAAGCTGGTGGCTCTGGTGCTGGCGCTATTGAGGCAGAGAGGCATTGCGGTGGTAGCATACCTCGACGATTTACTCCTGTGAGCGGAGTCTGCTTCGGCCCTGGAGGAGAATGTGGCTATCACCATGGCCTCGTTGAATGACTTCGGCTGGCTGATCAACCTGCAGAAGTCGACGTTGACCCCATCCTGTCGACTGGAATATCTGGGTCTGATTCTGGACACAGAGCAGGCGAAGGTGTTCTTGCCTCCAGCCAAGTTACTAACACTGCAAGCAGCGGTGCGAACCCTGCTGTCACGCCAGTGGTCCTCCTTACAGTTCTGTATGCGGGTGTTGGAGCTCATGGTCTTGATACCTTAAGCCCAGAGTCACACTCGGCTCCTACAGCGAGCGATTCTGTCACGGTGGGACAAGTCTCCACTGTCATTGGACCAGCTGATCAGGTTGGATCATCAGACCAGAGGAGCGTTAACCTGGTGGCTTCGGGCCCCGGCTCTAACGTTGGGGAAGTCGTTTCTCCCCCTGAATTGATCGATAGTCACGACGGACGCCAGCCTATCGGGCTGGGGGGGGGGGGTCCTGGGGCAGCTGTCTGCTCAGGGCCGTTGGTCGGCGCAGGAAGCCCGCCTTCCGATAAATGTGCTGGAGTTGAGGGCGATCAGGCTCTGCCTCTCCCACTGGACGGTAAGGCTGCGCAGCCTCCCGGTTCGGGTTCAGTCGGACAAAGCCACGGAGGTGGCGTATGTGAACCATCAGGGCGGAACGAGGAGCTTGGCAGCGGCTGCGGAAGCGGCTCTCATTCTGAGATGGGCAGAACTTCACGTGCCGGCAATCTCCGCCATTTACATTCCGGGTGTAGAAAATTGGCAGGCGGACTTTCTCAGTCGCCAGACGCTGGATCAGGGGGAATGGTCCCTACATCCCAGAGGTGTTCCGCCATATTTGCCGCAAGTGGGGCACGCCAGACGTGGACCTCATGGCATCCAGGTTCAATCACAAGGTGAAGACCTTCGTGTGCAGAACAAGGGACCCGTTGGCTGCCACCACGGACGCCTTGGTAGCGCCTTGGGGTCGGTATCGGCTCCTGTACGCCTCCCCTCAAGCTTCTACCGCGGCTATTGCGCAGGGTAGGAGTGGAGGGGATTCCGACAATCCTGGTAGCTCCGGATTGGCCTCAGCGCCCTTGGTACGCCGACGTGGTGCGGATGGTGACAGATGTTCCCTGGCGCCTTCCGCTGCGTGAAGATCTGCTGTCACAGGGACCCATCCTGCACCCTGCTTTACCCTCGCTGGCTTTGACTGTTTGGCTATTGAGTCCCAGGTGTTGAGGGATAGGGGTGTCTCTGACTCCGTGATCCCTACCATGCTTAAGGCGCGCAAGTGTACATATCACCGCACCTGGAAGGCCTATATTGCCTGGTGTGAGGCGGGGGGTTGGAACCCCCGCTCTTACGTTGTGTCCCGGGTGCTGGCTTTTTTGCAGCAGGGCCTGGATAACAAATTGGCATTGAGTACTCTCAAGGGTCAGATTTCGGCTCTGGCGATTCTCTTTCAACGTCCTTTGGCATCACATTCGTTTATCCGTACATTAGTACAGCGTGTACGCCATGTGGCTCCTCAGGCACGGTCGCCTTTGGCGCCGTGGGATTTGAATTTGGTACTTTCTCTACTGCAGAAACTGCCATATGAGAAAATCAGGGATAGTTACATAGTTACATAGTTAGTTAGGTTGAAAAAAGACACAAGTCCATCCAGTTCAACCAAAAAAAAAAAAAGCATATATATAACCAAATAATCCCATATACAATCCTTCACCCGCAGTTGATCCAGAGGAAGGCAAAAAACCCCAGCAAAGCGTGATCCAATTTGCTATAACGGGGGGAAAAATTCCTTCCTGATTCCCCGAGAGGCAATCGGATTCACCCTGGATCAACTTTACCTAAAAATGTTAGTACCCAGTTATATTATTTACATTAAGGAAAGAATCCAGGCCTTTTTTAAAGCAATCAACCGTGCTGGCCAAAACCACCTCTGGAGGGAGTCTATTCCACATTTTCACAGTTCTTACTGTGAAGAAACCTTTCCGTATTTGTAGATGAAATCTTTTTTCCTCTAGACGTAAAGAGTGCCCCCTTGTCCTTTGTGATGACCTTAAAGTAAATAACTCAACACCAAGTTCACTATATGGACCACTTATATACTTGTACATGTTGATCATATCCCCCCTTAATCTCCTCTTCTCAAGAGAGAATAAATTCAGATCCTCTAATCTTTCCTTATAGCTGAGCTCCTCCATGCCTCTTATTAGTTTGGTTGCCCTTCTCTGCACTTTCTCCAGTTTCCCGATATCCTTTTTGAGAACTGGTGCCCAAAACTGAACTGCATATTCCAGATGAGGTCTTACTAATGATTTGTACAGGGGCAAAATAATGTCTCTATCTCTGGAGTCCATGCCTCTCCTAATACAAGAAAGGATTTTGCTTGCTTTGGAAACCGCAGCTTGGCATTGCATGCCATTATTAAGCTTATGATCTACCAAAACCCCCAGATCCTTCTCCACTATGGATTCCCCCAGTTGTACTCCCCCTAGTATGTACGATGCATGCATATTCTTATTCCCTTACAATTGCTGTCGCAAAAGGCGGCTTTCTTGGTGGCCATTACATCCGCTAGGCAGGTGTCTGAGTTGGCAGCGTTGTCCTGTAGGTCTCCCTACTTGGTCCTTCATAAGGACAAGGCGGTCCTGCGACCTTCCCCTTTGTTTCTGCCGAAGGTGGTTTCCTCTTTTCACATTGAGGATATTGTTCTCCCTTCATTGTGTCCATCGCATCCTAAGGAGATTAAATTGCATTCTCTGGATGTCGTGAGGGCATTGTGGGTGTATTTGGTGGCTACAGCTTCTTTTCGGAAGTCTGATGCATTGTTTGTGCTGACAGAAGGCCCGCGCTAAGGGTTGGCGGCCTCGTCGGCAACTGTTTCCCGTTGGATCAGGCAGACCGTGACCCATGCGTATACTGTTCGGGGCAAAGTCCCCCCTTTTCCAGTCATGGCTCATTCCACCAGGGCAGTTAGTACTTCCTGGGCTTTCAGACACCAGGCTTCGGTGTCCCAGATGTGCAAGGCGGCTACTTGGGCCTCGGTGCACACTTTTGCTACGTTTTACAAAGTTGATGTGTCAGCATCCGCGGATGCTGCTTTTGGCCGTAAAGTTTTACAGGTGGCGGTGTAGGCGCGTTTGGCGCCTCCTGAGAGGATTCTGTTGGGTACAGTTGTTGTTGTTTACCCACCCCTCTTGAATGACACTGCTTTGGGACATCCCCACTTGTCAATGAAGGGCTGCGTCTGTCAGTGAACATAGGAGAAAATAGGATTTTATTAAGAACTTACCGTAAAATCATTTTCTCTGAGTTCACTGACAGACGCAGCACCCACCCCTCTGTGTTGCGTTTGTATGGCTTGTTACGAACTGATATGCTATGCAGAGCTGGGGGGTGTTTTGCTGGAGTGAGGACGACCCCCTGGGAGGGGTCAGCTTGCTTTTTTTCTATTTGCCTAGTCTACTCCTAGTAGGATGTGCATAAACCCCACTTGTCAATGGAGGGCTGTGTCTGTCAGTGAACTCAGAGAAAAGGATTTTATGGTAAGTTCTTAATAAAATCCTATTTTTTTATATATGTTCAGAGTGGAAACCTGAGAGATTTTACAGCAATAGTTAAACAAGAGATAGAGGAGGATGATGAGGATGGGGTGATGGAGGAGTCAGAGTTTTTAAAAGTATACAAAGATCGGTACCAGGACAACATGGTGGAGTCATTCAGCAACAGGAACATGCCAGAGAGATGTCCCCGTCCTCTGTATTTCTGGGATTCCACACAGCAAGATCACACCTGCCCTCACCATGGCCAGGTTGTTGGAATGGAGCATCTAGAACATGGACTCGTAGAGACAATGTGTGGATTATGTTTATGTGATCTCATAAGATTAACTCTTTTTTACAGAAGATTTTTTTTGAATGTGTGGTTTAGGGTGAAGATTTGATAGATATAAAAGTTGTGGTTAAAGCAGAAGAAGAAGAGAGGTATGTGAGGGATGATCAGCAGTCTATGGAGGAGGCTGGAATAATGGGGACATTTATAGAGGAGGACAAACCTACAGAGATCAGCACAGGTGAGTCATTAACACTAAATACATTCCTCCACCCATGCTGCTTACTGATTGGTCTAGAGCAGGGCAAGGGCTGGGTGATGTCAGCCTATAATACCCTGGTCACTTTCCTGAGCTGTGTTCCCCATCCTGTATTCCTCTTGTATAGTTATTATTATACAGGATTTATATAGCGCCAGCAGTATACGCTTTGCTTTACAATATAAAAAGGGTGACTGTACAGTTAGAATACAAGAGGGTTCAGAGGACACTGCTCATAAGAACCTACAATCTAATAGGGTGGTCAAGTGGCACAGAAGGTTGTAACTGTGGGGGCTGAGCTGACGGAAGTGCAAAAATATTAGTTGAAGGTGTGATAGGCTTCCATGAAGAGATGCGTTTTCAGGGATCGCCTGAAGGCAACCAGAGTAGGAGATGGCTGGACAGATTGAGGTAGAGAGTTCTAGAGGATGGGAGAAGCTCTGGAGAAGTTCTCGAGATGAGTATTGGAGGAGGAGACAAGGGAGCTTGAGAGCAGGAGGTCTTCATAGGAGCGGAGAGGACAGTTTAGGTCATATTTGGAGACAAGATTGGTGATGTAGCTTGGGTCCGAGTTGTGAATGGCTTTTTATGTTGTAGTTAGTATTTTGAATTTAATTTGCTGGGCAAGCAGAAGCCAGTGTCGGAGAGGGGTGGCATACACTGAATGGTTGGTAAGGTAGAAGGGTGGCAGCAGCATTCATGATAGACTGAAGAGGAGAGCCTATGGAGAGGTAGGCCTATGAGGAGAGAGTTGGATAATCTTCATTCTCTGTGCTGCAGACACAATTTATGTATCTAGACTGGATCTATGGAGATTCTGGGGTACAACTAGCAGGAAAATGTTGATTTTCTTCACATTCATTGCTCATCCTAGGCAACTGTGGCATGTGTCTTGGGTCTTCTTCCCCATGCCTGGTTCGAGTAAGATCTCTGACAGAACCTTCCCCCAGGATAACTTACTGATGTTTGCTGGCTGTGCTGGGTGGAGGGATATGTCTGTATAGTCTCAGCCCCAAGTCACTGAGTGCAGTCTTGGGAGATGAGAGGCGGTGTGAGACCTCTGCAACTTGTTTCAATTAAGTAAATATTTAGGCTACTGATGACTGAAAATCACTGACCATTACACTATATGATTTATATTACACATTAATTAGTCTTATGAACTTCACTTTATACTCTATGGTATGCAGCGCTCGCCCCCGGAGAGGCCACTGGAAATAAACGGACCTCCCTGTGCATGAGCTGCCAGCCCAGGTTCCAGGGTAGTGTCCTCCAGCAAATGTCTTTTAGTCCCGGTTCTATAAGGCCCTCAGGCAAGCACATGCTGAGGCCTGACAGCAACAGCTTGTGAGTAACACAGACCGACTCACAGAGACAGAGTACTGAGAGAGCTCTGAACAGTCTGTCCAAACATTTATCTTCTCCCCAACCACCTTCTGGGAACCCCTTCCTAGGGATTGGCTGCAGAGAAATAAATATTCATAACCCAGTTGCTGACCTTCCTTCTCCATTTCTGCAAGCTTCTTCCAGGGGCAGGAGCAATCAACCATCAGACTTGGGGAGATCTGACCAGACATAGAAAATAGATTGCCACTCCACTGAGTACAGCAGAGCCCAAAATAAATTTATCCAGCCTAGGGCAGGTCGATACACGAACATTGTATACTTCTGATATTATATAGTCTGTCTTGTACAATAAATTATATGTTCTATAATCCTGACTCCTGCACTATATACTCTATGTTGTACATTACATAGTCCATGACTTCTGCTCCCTGCCCTCTACCCACTGCTATTTATAAACATAATATGTATTCTCTTTTGTTACAATAGCAAGCCGCTTGCTATGGGGGCACTGCTGCATGCTCGTTATCGAGCCCTGCTTTATGTGTCTAAAGGCTTAAACAGAAAGTGATAATGAGGGAGGTGTCAATAACCCAATGATGGTGGTCTTCAGGATCAGTCCAATCTTCATCTTGGTTGTTCTCCCCCCATCCTCACTCTCTGACCTCTGGTGGGGCTCAGCCCCGTTGTTATTCATGACTAAATCATGGACTAAATAAAGAAGCGCATGACTTCTTGTTTTGGGAAGATGGCAATGAGTGATAGAGGGGCTGGGGACACTCGTCCTATAATCCCCTCATCACTGTCACTCCTATAAAAGACAGTTCTCGTTGTTTCCTCACTTTCTGACTAAGGTCCATGGATAAAGAAATGAACTGGTAGGAGATCAGAGGAGCCAATTACTCGTTACCTTGACGGTGGAATTGTAAGATCCTCAGAGACAAAGCTGCCTGATGTTTTGGTGGAGTCCTAGTTTAGGGGAACCAATCAGCTCATGTCTATTAATAATCTTTTATTTCTATTTTAGTAGATGGACGGGAGATGAGGAAAACCTCAGAGGATTGTCTCACTTTGTCTCCAGACCTTTTGGAGAATAGACAACCTTCCTACCGTGGTAGGGAGTGTCAGCCTCCAAGGAGTCCTATTCTCCTTATGCTACCAGGTAGATGTGACACACCACGACCTACCTGTAAACTCCATCGGCTCAAAAGAGGACCTGATATGACACACTACAGGAGTAGAAGATGAAATGTCAGACCTCTGTTTCACTCTGTTAGGAGACTCCAAAAGGAGTAGAGGGCAGGTAGATGATTTTATCTTTATTTTCTAATAATTATCTGTACTCGACTAACCAAGGGGATTT
>BLSH010055112.1:672672-700084 GCA_018402905.1 Glandirana rugosa | reverse complement strand
AAAATTTTTTTTCACCGTTTTTGGCCGATTTATATTCTTCCTCATATTTGCGATAAAAAAAATCGCAATCGGCATTTATTGATTGGTTTGCGCAAAAGTGGCCGCGTTTACGGATGATGAGAATTCATTTTTGGGGTTTTTATTTTTTACTAAAAATGGCGGCGATCTGCGATTTTTTGCGGTACTGCGATATTTCAGCGGACATGTCGGACCATTTTGACACTTTTTTGGGACCATTGGCATTTATACAGCGATCAGTGCTATAAAAATGCACTGATTACTGTGTAAATGCCATTGGCAGTGAAGGGGTTAACCTGCAGGGGGCGCGCTAAGGGTTAACTATGTTCCCTGGGCGTGTTCTAACTGTATGGGGGATGCCCTAACAGGAGAAGGGAAGTGGTCACAGCCTTCACGTAAAGGAAGGCTGTGATCACTTCCCTTCCCCCTCACACAGAGCGGAGGTCCGTGTTTACATACACGGACCTCCGCTCACTCGCTCCGGGGGGGCCATCGCTGGTAGCCGGCGGCAATCGAAGCCGCCGCACCCGCTCCCTGGCCCTCCCCGAACACAGTGAGCGCGTTATCGCAGCCGCCGTCGTATGACGGAGATTTGCGATAACGAACCACCTTGTCGCCGTCAACCTGCGGTTGGCGGTCGGCAAGTGGTTAATCACCGCTGTTTTTTTTTTTTTAATTTTTTGCGCTATAAATAAAAAAATACCAAAAACTTTGAAAAAAAATGCATTTTTCTTCATTTCTGTTATAAAATGTTGCAAATTAGTAATTTTTCTTCATAAATTTTGGCCAAAATTTATACTGATACATTTGGTAATCCAACTCAATGTATATTATTTGGTTATAGAGTCCACAAGCTATGGTGGCAATCATTGAAAACTGATCACACCTGATGTATTGATGGCCTATCTCATTTCTTGAGACCCTAACAAGCCAGAACAGTACAAATACTCCCCAAATGACCTCTTTTGGGAAGTAGACATTACAAAGTATTTAGTAAGAGGCATGGCAAGTTTTTTGAAGTGATTTTTTCCCACAATTCTTTTTTAAAATGAATTTTTTTTTCACAAAATTGTCATAGTAACAGGTTATTTCTCTCCCATGACATATGCATACTTGCAACTACACCCCAAAACACAACTCCTCCCAAGTATGGCGATACCAGATTTGTGAGACTTTTACATAGCCTGGCCACATACAGAGGCCCAACATGCAGGGAGCACTGTCAGGTGTTCTAAGGGCATAAATTACACATCTCATTTCTTGATGACCTCTCACACTTTTGAAGGCCCTGGAGCACCAGGACAATGGAAATGCCCAAAAAAGACCCCATTTTGGAAAGTAAACACCCCAACGTATATTCTACGAGGCATAATGAGTCTTTTGAACGTGTGATTATTTTCCACAAGTTTTTGGAAAATGTGGAAAGAAAAGGAAAACTATTTTTTTTTTTACACAAACTTGCCCACTTATAAGATATCTCTAATACATAGTATGTACATAGCAAAAATTATACCCCAAAATAATTCTGCTATTCTTCCCGAGTATGGCGATACCACACTTGTGAGACTTTTACACAGCCTGGCCACATACAGAGGCCCAACATGCAGGGAGCTCCGTCAGGTGTTGTAGGGACATAAATTTCAAATCTAATTTGAATACCTATTACACTTTTGTGAGGCACTAGTGGGCACTGTAGTGGCATGGATGTGGAACAGATGAGCACTGATGTGGCATGGATGAGAACTGATGTGTCATGGATGGGCACTGATGTGTCATGGATGGGCACTGATGTGGCACGGATGAGAACTGATGTGGCATGGATGAGCACTGATATGACATGGATGTGGCACGGATGAGTACTGAATTTGGCATGGATGTGACACGGATGAGCACTGATGTGGCACAGGTGCACACGGATGAGCACTGATGTGGCACGGATTAGCAATAATGTGGCACAGATGATCACTGATGTGGCACGGATGAGCACTGATGTGGAATGGATGAGCACTGATGTGGCATGGATGAGCACTGATGTGGCATGGATGAGCATGAATGAGCCATGGATGGGGATGAAAGAGCCATGGATGGGGATGGATGAGCCATGGATGGGGATAGATGAGCCAGAGCCATGGATGGGGATGGATGAGCCATAGATGGGGATGGATGAGCCATAGGTGAGGATGGATGAGCCAGAGCCATGGATGGGGATGAATTAGCCATGAATGGGGATGGATGAGCACTGATGTGGCATGAATGAGCCATGGATGGGGATGGATGAGCACTGATGTGGCATGGATAAGCATGAATGAGCCGTGGATGAGCATGAATGAGCCATGGATGAGCATGAATGAGCCATGGATGGGAATGGATGAGCCAGAGTTATGGATGGGGATGAATGGACCATGGATGGTGGGATGGATGAGCATGAATGAGCCAGAGCCATGGATGGGGATGAATGGACCATGGATGGGGATGAATGAGCCATGAATGTGGATGGATGAGCCATGGATGGGGATGGATGAGCCATGGATGAGGATGGATGAGCCATGAATGAGGATGGATGAGCTATGAATGAGGATGGATGATCTATAATGGGCACAGATCAGCGCTGTGGGCACTTCAGATCCAGCCCACAAGTGCTGCTGTACCGATCGTGTGAGGAGAGGAAGGAGCTGAATCGGACATTTTGTTGATAAGTGATCACTCCTCATTGGACAGAGCAATCATGTGGTAAAGGGCCGCTGTCATTGGCCCTTTACCTCTATCCGTGATGCGTAGAGTGCGGAAGACCCGATGGCCATGGGTATTCCCGGGGGCACGCCCTGCCAGACATCGCTGTAGCCGTCATTTGGCCTTACCAACCACTGATACATTACCCGGTCCATTCACTTACAATGCTGGGAATCGCCAGCCACAAAGGAAATGGGTGGTAATGGAGCAGGTAACTATGACCACTTAACCGTATTTGGGCAAAGATGTCACGATCCAACTGTCAATGGTTGCTAAGAAAGTAGTGGATGCTTGCACCCGATATGTCCTTAAAATCCACTAATGTCACCTACCCATTCATTTACATGACCAGGAATTCCAGGGCGGGGAACGGCGCTATCTTTGGGCGGTGATGTCACCAATATCCTTGCCAATTCCTTTACATATTTGATGACAGCTCAGAGAAATAAAAAAAGTATTCAAGTGCAGGGCTAATCTATATTGCATGTGTAAACTGACTAAGGAAGTGCAAATATGCAAACAGTATATATAACACCTTAATTGTGCAAGTAAATCATCTGAATGATAAAGTGCTGTGTGCAAAAAAACAGTTGATAAATCTACATACAATTCATAAAGGTGGAAACAATGAATTGAACCATAAACTTGAATATTAAAATTTTGTAATAACCCAAAAAGGGGAAAGAAAATAAAATAAAACAAAATCAGTTCATAATGGTGAAATTAGATCACAGAGAGCAGAATAAAGTTCAATCATAAAGTTGGAGCTATGCTCGACATTTAAAAGGATTGGCCATTATCCAATAGGAATCACCATAGATAGTGCATCCACCACCGATTAGGGAGAATGGGTACTCTTACCAGACTATGTGGACCCAATGCCAGCGGCAAGGAGTCAAACATGCATGAAACTGGGAACGTGGTCACTCGCAGGAGACAGCGTACGGGGTCAGCTTCCGCTCCACCAGACTATGTGGACCCAATGCAAGCGGCAAAGAGTGAAACAGGCATGAAAACTGGGGACGTGGTCACTTGCAGGAGACAGCGTATGGGGTCAGCTTCCACTCCACCTCGTCACCGATAAAATAATGGACTGTATTGTATCCTCTACCAAGAGCTGGCCATGGCCGATGGTTCTTCCACAGATTTCCCCAAGTACCAGTCACTCTGATTCTCCGCCAGGCCAAGAACCTGTTGTCCACTTAGTCAACTTCCACTTGGTCAGCAAGCAAAAAAGGCGGCAAGCTCAAAGATGAGCAAGAATTGCAGGGAAATAAAGAAAAATTCTAAATACAGTGCTGTTGGCATAAAACTCATACCCCAATAATAACTGTGAACTTCTAAGGTGGTATCAAGAAAACATTTATATAGATTATATATATCCTATTATAATATAATAATATATGGCGTTCCGTAAAAGAGAGGGAAGCCCTGTGTCAGACATATGGCTTGAAAGGCTCAATATGTACACATGCAGGCCCAACCATACACTGCAGCTACTAGCAAAGAGACAGATTTGCCAGTGGGGAACACTTTGTCATTGTAGGCCTAAAGTCTTAAAGAGATGTGTACCCTAAGGGAGCCAACGCAAGATTCTAGGCCCTAGCAAGCTGGCCAGCACAAGGTTCAGAGCAGGTGTATTATTGATTACTGACTGTTGCTTTTGAGATCATCTATAGCTCCTTTCCTTAGCCAGGGTTACCCATACCAGGTGTAGGAAAGAGTTGTACCCTTGGACATTTACTCTTTGCTGCCTGTTAAAGTGGTAGCAAAAAAAAAAAATGCCCCTCCCTAAGTTAATAAACATGTGCATGCTGGAAAATTTTGTTTAATTTTTGGATCCATTTGTTAAGTGAAGAATTTGTTTCTTTTTTTTTTTTTTTTGTAATTCCTTTATTTTCCAAAGAAAAAATTTGAAGGATACATGAAACTGGAAAGCCATCATCAAATACAGAATCATGGAGACAAGGTGTATATCAGAATAGAGCAACATTATACATAGAAATAGAGGGTACAGTATTCTTATTCTTAGATCTTGAAAAACCTAGAACAACATGTAAGTGCACTCCATGGTCTGTAGCCGTAGCCCCCTGCAAAGGCGAGCAGCGTTGAGCACCCAGGTGCCTAGCTGAAAGCTGCACGTCCAACTGGTCCTCCCACTCCAACCGCCCCATAAGAATTTGTTTCTGTATGCATTCATTAATGAACTGATTAATTTCATATAATGAACATTAGCAGATAGCAGAGGAAGGAGGCAGCAGACAAAAATTACACTTTGTGCTCTGCATTGAGACAAGTAAACCCTATAGAGCAGTAGTTCTCAACTCCTGTCTTCGGGGCCCACTAATAGGCCAGATATTAAGTATTACCTTGGGGAGATGCAGATTAGTTTTGTTTATATTTAGCTTTTTAGCTTTTTACATTTAATGTCTGAGGTTTACAACCACTTAAATGTATCCATATTTAGTATTCTTTCATATTATCCACTTGCCAGCCACAATATGAAAGGGGTCTGAGTGGCTCATTAGCTGCTGGATCACTTTCCAAAGCGGCTGGAGGGGACTTTTTACCCTCCCACCGCTTGCCAGTGTTTCTCAGGTTTACCATTTTCACCAGAGCGTCCTGAGAAATGATCCAACTGTGCAGCCGGGTGGTCACAGAGGCACTGAGAGACTAGATCATCTCTGATTGCCTCTATGGCCTTGGAGGACCGGAGCAACATCATGACGTCACTCCCAGTCTAGGGAGGAAGTAAGCACATTTTTTTTTAACGCAAAATACATATCGCCCACCAAGCTGTCAAGGTTAGACCAAGCAAGAAAACAAAATAGAAGACAAAGGCTAATACTTATAGCCGACACCCCATCCCTCATATGTGAAAGAATGCAAAAAAAGGGGGGTCGGAGAAGCCCCTAGAAAAGAAATGGGACTTTAATGGTGTCGGTCAAAACACCAATTCTGGAAAAATAGATCTAGACACATATGTTTATCTAAAACCACATTTTATTGATACATGATAAAATATGCCCGCACGGGCTGATAATAACACAGCATAATATGATCAACATTGGTGCCCCCAAATTGCCATAGTGAATAAACACCCAGGCAAACTGTTGAATCTTCCCCCTAGGGAGAACAAATAACACATTTGCTACCCGATGGAACCAAGAGAAGAAAGTAGGGTGGGAGCACATGATGCAGCTGGTGCTAGGTCCTATCCCAATGCGTTTCGCCTTGTAAGGCTTCCTCAGGGGAGACACAGGCAAAATTAGGGGTATGTGATCCTTTATTGCGCTAAAAAAAGCAGAGACAATTTTGTCCACACAGGGGAAGAGAAAAGTGCTGAGGTCTCTAGAACAGCTCTTTATTGCACATGATTTTTTAGGAACCAGCCAATCTTGCAAGCCTTTAATATAAATATTGGATATATGAGCATGGCAGCCACAAAGCCAAGGAAAAGAGAGGGATGGCATCAGAAAATACGTGCTTCCTCACTGAGAGGTGTGCTGCAATAAGGCGTCCCAGAGAGCGAAATATAAGACCCCCAGAATAAGGGGCAAAATCTCTTAGTGCTATATGATTAAGTACCCCACGTTCGGGGGAGAAAGCCTAGGTAAAAGTTTGTATTAATGTGCATAAAGAAGCCAAGGAAAGATTGAAAAATCTCCAAAAGGCATCAAATTACAGATTAGACATTCTTATAATATGTCAACAAAATTTAGATTTTATTTCCATCATTGACACTTTCAAAATTACAGAAAACAAAAAAATGGCGTCTTCAAAAGTTTGGGCAACCTACAGAATTTATAGCATGCACTGCCCCCTTTGCAAGGCTGAGACCTGCCAGTGTCATGGATTGTTCTCAATCATCATCTGGGAAGACCAGGAGATGTTAATCTCAAAGGTTTTAAATGCCCAGACTCATCTGACCTTGCCCCAACAATCAGCACCATGGGATCTTCTAAGCAGTTGTCTAGAAACCTGAAACTGAAAATAGTTGACGCTCACAAAGCTGGAGAAGGCTATAAGAAGATAGCAAAGCGTTTTCAGATGTCAATATCCTCTGTTCAGAATGTAATTAAGAAATGGCAGTCATCAGGAACAGTGAAAGTTAAAGCAAGATCTGGAAGACCAAGAAAAATATCAGACAGAACAGCTCGCAGGACAGAAAAACAATTCAAAACCCACGTTTGACTGCACGATCCCTCAAGAAAGATCTGGCAGACATTGGAGTTGTGGTCCACTATTCCACTATAACGAGATACTTGTACAAATATGGTCTTCATGGAAGAGTCATCAGAAGAAAACCTCTTCTACGTCCTCACCACAAAAATCAGCGTTTGAACTTTGCAAATGAACATATAGACAAGCCTGATGCATTTTGGAAACAAGTTCTGTGGACCGATGAGGTTAAAATTGAACTTTTTGGCCGGAATGAGCAAAGGTACGTTTGGAGAAGAAGGGGCACAGAATTTAATGAAAAGAACCTCTGTCCAACTGTTAAGCATGGGGGTGGATCAATCATGCTTTGGAGTTGTATTGCAGCCAGTGGCACAGGGAACATCTCACAAGTAGAAGGAAAAATGGATTCAATAAAATTTCAGCAAATTTTGGATGGTAACTTGATGCCATCTATGAAAAAGCTGAAGTTAAAGAGAGGATGGCTTCTACAAATGGATAATGATACTAAAAACACCTCAAAATCCACAGGGGATTACATCAAGAGGCGTAAACTGAAGGTTTTGCCATGGCCTTCACAATCTCCTGACCTCAACATAATTGAAAAGTGACAATCAGGGACCAGGGACATTCTTGCTGGCTTACACCGTGTGGTGACATTGTGACAGGTGTGAAGGTGATCAGGGACACTGTAACTCCGTGTGGCAGTGATCAGGGACACTGTAACGTGTGGTGGTGATCAAGAACACTAACTGGTGTGGCGGTGATTCGGGACACTGTAACTGGTGTGGCGATGATCAGGGACCCTGTATCTGGTGTGGCGGTGATCAGGGACACTGGAACTGGTATGGCGGTGAACAGGGACACTGGAACTGGTGTGGCGGTGATTAGGGACACTGGAACTAGTATGGCGGTTTATAAGGGACACTGGAACTGGTGTGATGGTGATCAGGGATAATATGGCTGGTGTTGATGTAATTAGGGACAATATGACTGGTGTGGCAGTGATCAGGGACATTGTAAGCGCTGTGGTGATTAAGGACACTGTGAGTGGGTAGTGGTGATTGGGGGCACTGACTGGCAGCAGTGGTATGGTGGCATTGTACTACTGTGGCTGTGATAATGGCTGGTGGCACTGACATACAGTAATATCAGAATAGCCAGCCATTGTACATGATCAACAATATGATGTCACCATTGTGACACTGGACTTACTTTGGAGAAAGTATGTATAAAAAAAATATTTTTTTTTTTTACAATTTTCATTTTTATAAATACTGGCACCAGAGCAGTGTAGTGTTACCATAGTTGACACTGCACTACTCTAGGGAGGTGATTGGGATTTTCTTTGCACTATGATTGCTTATATAGCCATGATGGCTATATAAGTGTAGCGCACCCGACTTAGAAGCCACTGGTAAACTGGGAACCTCCACCCTTGCACAGCCAGGCACACCAAATTTCCACAGGTTCCCAGAGTCAAGAAACAGTCTAGTGCTTGTTTTTGTATTTTTATTGAGGGGATATTACTTGGATAGGGGGTAGAGGTATTATAGGATGCCCACTTGACTTTAGAAAACTTTCAGCAAAGCTTCAGGGACAAGCTTCCTATATACAGTCTATATACACTCTTCTACTTTCTCCAGCACACTTGCTTGCAAAACCTCACTGGCACACTTGGCAAAAATTATCCTGACACAGCACTCAGAGTCAGATCTTGAAGCAACGGCCCGTTATAGGCAGGAACCCGAAGGCCCTGTAAATGTGTAGCAATGTCAGTGTCCAGTTTACATCTCTGTGGCTGCAGAACCCAGCACCACCTCTTCAGGCACTGCCAGCCCACCTCGCTGCAGCTGCCCCTTTCTATAGCCCTCCGGCTACTCTCTTCAGTCCACCCAGACTGCACACTCACCATCCCACACGGCTGTCTTCTCCTGGAGAACTCTTGGATGTGCTGTCTCTCTCCCACTGTCCTCATTCCTGCTCCCATGCATCCAGGACCAGATTTCTCTGTGTGTTGTAGAGGATCCCACCAGCTCCTGGGCCCCAGGCCAGAGGTCACCCCTCAGACTAGGGGGCACTCCCAAGGGCCACGACAGCCTCCTCAGCAATTCTTCTCCAACTTCCAGCCGATTGCCCCCCGCTGGCATGACCCAAGATTATTTAAGAGGTGCTTGACCCCTGCCAGCCCAATTGCTGGGTATTGGCTGGGGCCCTCCTGAATACCCCAAGCAGCTCCTCCTTGACTCCACCCCCTATTTCTGGAAACTTCTTTAGGGTTCCAGAGAGCAGGGGGGGTTGCTAGAGGTGCTGCTTGATGTGTCACCCAGCCTCCCTAAGTCACTCATCCCTGACCCAGATTCAACCCAGGCCTGGCTCTCAGCTACCTGGCTCTCTACACTACAGCATACAAGAACCTATCTACATCTAGCACACTATGCTAGAGGGTGCTACATGCAATAATTTCTGACAGTTCTCAGCTGTATTCATGTAGTTATTGGGAACTACTGTGACTGGTCACAGCAATTGCATGGTACAGGGCCACCGTGATTTGCCCGATCAGTAAATGACAGCCATTGTATACTACTGGAAATCTGATCACTGTTATTGGTTGCAGCAATCACATGGAACCAGGGTGGAGCACAGCTGCCCTGTACTCAGATTGGTGGACATGGCGGTAACAGGATTGTGCCGCTGTGCACCCCCATTTGCACACACAAGCCACAGGTCTGGGAGGAATGACGCTAGTCCCGCACTGAGATATATGTTCAATGGCTGGGTGGCAAGCAGTTAAGGGTTACTGGGCTCAATTCATAAACTGTTAACTACCGCTTTAAAATTTGGGGTAAAACAGCTTATAGGTTTTTTTTTGCAATTCACTAAAAAAAGCTACTAAAATACCACATGTACTAGTTCTTGAAGTGGCGTGGTATTTTAGTAGTGAAAATGTGCAGTATTTTAACACCAGCAGCCACTGCTGTCTTTTACAACCAGTAAATAGCTAGTTGTTAAGAAGGCGGCACCCACTGTGTCCTTAACCACTTCAATACACGACACTTATACCCCCTTCCTGCCCAGACCAATTTTCAGCTTTCAGCGCTCTCACACTTTGAATCTCAATTACTGTCTCTTGCTACACTGTAGCCAAACAAAATTTGTATCTTTTTTTTCTCACAAATAGAGCTTTCTTTTGGTGGTATTTAATCACCGCTGGGTTTTTTATTTTTTGCAATATAAGTGAAAAAAGAGCGAAAATTTTTAAAAAACCCCACTTTTTTTAGTTTCTATTGTACAATTTTGCAAAAAAGTAATTTTTCTTCATAAATTTGGGCCAAAATGTATACTGCTACCTATCTTTGGTAAAAATAACCCAAATTACTGTATGTTATTTGGTCTCTGTGAAAGTTATAGAGTCTACAAGCTATGGTGGGAATCATTGAATATTGATCACACCTGATGTACTGACGGTCTATCTCATTTCTTGAGACCCTAACAAGCCAGGAAAGTACAAATACCCCCCAAATGACCCCTTTTTGGAAAGTAGACATTCCAAGGTATTTAGTAAGAGGCATGGTAAATTTTGTGAAGTTGTAATTTTTTCCCCACAATTCTTTGTAAAATGAATATTTTGTTTCCTGACAGACTCCATGGCAGCATACGTGTGGGTTAGCCCAGCCTCCATAATTACCCTATAGGACCCCTCTACCATAAATCTTTGCTCCATGCCAGCAGCCGTGTTCCTTTTTTGTCCTCCTCCGTAGAACCGAATAGACGGTTCTCTGAAGAGTCCCCCACAGTCAGGAATCGGTGAAGCGGCCAGAGGAATTACATCCCTCCGATAGGCCCTAGCTGAGAGCAGGGTATGGAGTGTATAAAGCAGAGTAGTGCTGAAGTCGGAGCCCTGGGGAGCAGCTGAAAAGTGCGCCTGGCCAGAAAGCCTAGCTGAGAGCAGGCGGCCCTATCTGCTAAAGACCGGTGCGTGTATACTGTCCTGGACTAAGAAACAAGCCCGGTGTGGTCATCCTACCTGGCCCGGTCCGATCCGATTGTGGAAGCAGGATTGAAGTTGCCGTGTGCGGTGATGTATACTTTTATATTACACATTCCATGGCAGCAGTGTGTGTGTTTTCTGTTTGTCTGTTTTCTTCTCTGGCTAGTGTCTTCCAGCCTATGGCAGCTGGAGCACATGGGTGTTCCAAGCCGCTGCTCTCTCTTCCGGCCTTGCGTCCCTGGGGTACTTCTGCTCAGGGATGCAGCGCATGGGCGCTGTGGATGGCAGTGGTGACATTAGGGTTGCCACCTCATCCCTTTAAACCCGAACACATATGAATTACACAAGTTCTGAGGCTAATTTAATACAGATAAGGGACCAAGTGAGTTTAATTATCACCTTAATCAGCCCCAGAACCTGGGTAATTTATATGTGTTAGGTTTTAAAGGGATGAGGTGGTAACCCTAGGTGACATTACAGCGGAGAAATTCATTCTGCGGTCAGTACTGCTGATATATGGATTTCTCTGTGGGCAGCTGCAGCAGTTCCCAAAGTGCTGTGTGCAATCATCACAGGGGATGGTCTGCATTGTATGCTGTCTGTGTGATTCTGGCATGATTGATCACCTGGGCAGGTTGTCAGTCTTTCTGGGCAGTTTCACACTGGGGAAGTATTACTGCCCCCCGTGTGGCCAGCCCTGGGATAGCAGGTATGAGAGGGGGTTTAACCCTTCCTCTCCTTGCTGTCCGGGTACTCTTTTTGCTGATTTTACTACATTTCCTTTCTATCCTAGTTTGCTTTGTGAGTCCTTCTAGGTCAGGTTGATATTACACGGCACAACACAATAAACACCTCATTAGGTCACAATTTTTTTTTTCCAGTCGTATTTGTCATAGGTCACTGTCAAGGTCCAGCCTTCACAGCAGAAGCTCTGAATCCTCCTCTATGCACCCACCGCCATGTCAGCCGCTCCAAGGAGGGAGCCTGCTGAGGATTCGGGACGCTGGTCCCAGAGGGCACATCTCTATGTGAGCTATGCTAAGCCAGGTGGTGGTGTGTTCCAGCAGATGGAATCCCTAGTGAGGCACATGGGTAAATTCTCTCAGAGTGAGAAGCAAGCCACACACAAAGTCCAACAGCCATTGTGGCATATTCTCCCACTAGGATGACCAGGAAGAACTGGAGCTGTCCCAACCAAGGTAAAGTCTCCTGCAAGGTAAGAGGAAGTTATGTGGGCACCTTTGGCTCCGTTTCCACTGGTGCGACTTGGAAATGCGAATTTAATGTGGTCGCACGGTGAGTCACAGCCCATTGATTTCAATGGCACCCATTCCAATCTATGCAACTTGGAATCGCAGCAACTTTGAGGGGGTTCCTGCGCTACTCTGATGCGACTTGATCCTGCTCTGCAAACAAAGCTGGCTCATCTCTGAGGATAGCAGCCACAGTGTATCACAAACTCATTCCCAGGCATCAGAGACTATCATTACCACCCCAGCAGCTATTGCTGCAGCATTGGCCAGAACTTCTGTCCAGCATACATTCCTTGTGCCTGTTCCCATGACTGTATGTAACTTGATCCACGGGTTGTAAAGTTGGATAGGTGCTGCAATCAGAGTCAGATCGAGGTCGCACTCTGAATCGCGCGACTTGGGGGCCGCAATGGTGAACCGTAGCCATAGTGTTCTAAATTTTCCATTCTGAACAGAACTTAGGGACATCATTGGATAAGAGAAGTAAGGTCGCGAGACATCCCTCCCTGCTGTGCAAATGGCCAAGCTCTATCCATTCAAAGATAAGGATGTGAAGTATTTTTATGGCTGCCTCTCTAAATTTTTGAGGGCCTTGATGAGGCGAGCAAGCATGTCGCTCTTCCTTGGAAAATGCAGTGAAAAGCCAGAATGTCTGCCTGGGCTCCTGTGGCCATATCGAAAGGATGGAAATGTGAATGGAGAATGTGGACGCAGTATTCAGGAGCGTTTTCTGAAACTGTAGCTCAGAAGCCTGAGCTGGTGTCGATTTTTATAATGAGGCTCCAAATGACATCAGCCGCATAGTGGCACGGTTTTTTGCTCTTTTCAGTTACGGCAAAGTGTGTGCTTTGGCTGGGGCCTGGACTTGCTGATCCCGCCTCTAAGAGGCGTAGTGTAGCGTTCCTGTTAGGGAGCTTCATCTTTTGGCAAGCTGGATAGCACCGTAACCTGGGCCACAGTTGGCAAGTTGAGGTCCTACCTTAGGACCAGCACTGGCTAGGCCACAAGGGGAAAGTCTAGAGAAAAGTGCAGAGCGTGCAAGGGTTGCATGTTTTTACAGTCCAGGACGGGACTTTAGGAAGAGCTGGTGAAAAGACCAGATATCCCTATTAGAAGTATGCTAAAGCTTTTACTCTGGGTGCCACAAAGCTACTGAGTTGGGCCTTAGACTATTTGGACTTCAAAGTATTTGTTTTTTCGGACAGGCATGGCCCATCAGAAGTTCTCCCCTTTTACTCTGAGTCATTTCCATGTTTTTCTCCTCACACTGAGGTAAAGAAAGCGTATACTCATACCTTACGTAAGTCACTGGAGTCGCAAAGTGCTGCTGTGCCAGTCTTTGAATGTGAGAGGCAGGGCAGGTGCTTGCCCCTCTTATGGTCATGAAGTGGAGCAGCTTGTGGAGGCCGGTTTTAGACCTTGCACACCTGAGACAATCTTCAGCAAAGGAGAAGTTCAATAGACATAAGATTCTTCCCTTATGTGCCCATTGTAGAAGACTTCCGCAAGTTCCTTTGGTTTACTGTAGGTCAAGACCATCTCCAGCTCCAGCCATTTGGGCTTTCAACATCACCCTGTGTGTTTTCTCAGGGTCGTACTGGCTGTTATAGTCTTATCAAAGCAAGGGGCATACTCTGACCTAGTTGCGTGGAGGTCCTTGTCCTACCATCCCAAGACAGAGGGCAGCTGCTGGAGCCCAGAGCTCAGGTCTTTTCTATGTTCCACAAATTCAGCTGGCTGCAGAATCTGGCAGGGAGACACCTGGAGCCCACTCAGTGTCTTGTGGGCCTCAGGACTCAATATAATCTGGGGAATCATTGCCTTGGCTTTGGATCCCAATGTTCTGGATCTGAATACTCCTGGCCCGTCTTCCCAACTGCACGCCAATCAGCGTCTAAATTGATTGGCACTATAGTGTCTACCTATCCGAGGATCAAGTGGAAGCTGGAGAAGGTAGCCTTCTGCGAGTGGTTTCTCCAGCAGTGGAAGCCAGGAAGCAGATTTCAGGCCTTTCACCATATAATGTAGGGAGCGTCAGTGTTAAGTTAATCCACTACGGCAGTTTCTTACGTTAGACAACCTGGGGACTCACAGCCTGTTCTCTATTACAGAAAGCCAACCAATTATGTCTTGGGCTCAGAACAATGGAGCCTACAGCGTATGTTCAAAGTCCAAAAAGTTCTGTGTTCTGTCCAGAGTCCATAACGAATGGTCTCTACATGTGGAGGTTTTTCAGGTGTAGATGTCCTGATGGATCATTGGGAATGCAGTAGGACCTATGCATTTCTTCCAATCCTGGTCAACCTTGGGTTTTGTTCAAAAATTCCGAACAGAGGCTATGGTGTTAGTGGCAGTGATGTCTTATCAACCAATTAAGTCATGGTTTCCCTTGCTAGCACAGTTCAGCTTCCGGAACCCATTACACCTTCTCCTCAGGCCAGGCCTTTTGTCACTGAGTACAATTCTACATCCATGTCCAGCACGGTTGCGTCGGATGGCTTGGTTCTCAAGATTAGAGGTCCCCGGTTGCTCTTCCAGAGTCATCTCCACTCTCTTGAATACTAGAAGAATGAACGCAGACAAAGTTGACAGGAGAATCTGGTCAAAGTTGTCCAATACCTGTCTGCTGCTGACAGATCATGTAGTGATCTAGCAGTTTTAAATATTCCTCCAGTCAGATTTAATTCTGGCTCTATCGGTCAGCTCCCTCAGAGCCCAAGTGTCAGCCTTATTGGCCTTCACAGGTTTTTTTTGTTGGTCTAGGCATCTTCCTGTCCAACAATTCATCAAGGAAGCAGCTAGGTTCAGACCTTGGTCGAGTTCCCCTTTTCCCGGCTATCACATTGGCATAGGAAGCCTCAGAGATTGGTTTACTGGTCTTGGAGAACTTTCTTACGTTCTTCCAGTTGAGCGGTGCTGTTACCTATGCTTGACTCAATCCCCAAGGGTGTATCGGTCTTAGTGGGAGCCAAGAAAGTGTTCTGCCATCCTTAGTGTTCTAACTTGCGTGGGTGATGGCACAATGTGGCTTAGTTGGTTAAAGCAAATGTACAGTGAACAGGGATTCCTGATTTGACTTCCAGCAGTGCCTTCCTTTCATTTTAGGAATCCCTCAGAAATTGTAAAGTCATATCTACAAGCATAGCTTCCTTCAGCCTTCAGAATGCCTGTTCATCCTTTTTGCCAGAAAGGAAAGAGGAACGTGCCCCATTTAAGGTGACTGTGGCACGGATTGTTATGGATGTTAGGTTTCTTTAAATGCAACTCTATGGTGCATCTGTGTTGTACTTATTTCCTGTGGGGTGTTTCCTGCTCCTGCTGGTTATTCAATGAACATGGCTTCTGTAAGGTAATGGCTTGTGCTGTCTTTACTTTGCATTATATCAAACAAAGGGTGCATAGGTCTTCCAACAGGCTAACAGAGCCAAGGGCTGGGCTCTTTTGGAGATAGTGTCTGTTCACCCGACCTAGAGCTGGTCTACATCTGGGCAGCTTTGCGTCGTGTAGCTCCCAGAGTAATTTGCAGGGCAGCTTCCTGGTTTGCTAGCAACACGTCTATGTCCCATTACTGTGTTGAACCAGCTGCCCTATCTTCAAGTTAGTTTTGGTTTACAAGTACTGTTGGTTGAGGGTGTTAAGTAAACTTTCTTTGCTCAGCATTTCCCACCCGTGTGTGTAGCGAGTTATTTCCCACACGTATGCTGCCATGGAGTCTGTCAGGAAAACGGAAAATTTATATCAAATGCTTACCATAATTTTCCTTTCCTGATAGACTCCATGGCAGCAGGAGTCCCCTCCCAATGCCTGGAGTAGGCTAGTCACGGAACACGGCCGCTGGCATGCAGCAAAGATTTATGGGAGAGGGGTCCTATAGGGTAATTATGGAGGCGGGGCTAACCCACACGTATGCTGCCATGGAGTCTATCAGGAAAGGAAAATTACGGTAAGTATTTGATATAAATTTTCCGTTTTTTTTTACACAAAATTGTCATAATAACAAGTTATTTCTCACACATAGCATATGCATACTTGCAATGACACACCAAAATAAATTCTGCTACTCCTTTCCTGAGTATTGCGATACCACATGTGAGACTTTTACACAACCTGGCCACATACAGAGGCCCAACATTGAAGTATCACCTTTAGGCGTTCTACAAGCATAAATTACACATCTCATTTCTCAACCACTTACTACAATTTTGAAGGCCCTGGAGCACCAGGACAATGGAAACGCCCACAAAATGACCCCATTTTGGAAAGCTAACACCCCAACATATATTCTACGAGGCATAGTGAGTCTTTTGAATGGTTCATTTTTTTCCAGAAGTTTTTGGAAAATGTTGGAAAAAAATTAAACCCATTTTTTTTTTCACAAAGTTGTCCATTTATAAGATATTTCCAACACATAGCATGTACATAGCAAAAATGACACCCCAAAATACATTCTGCTACTCCTTCTGAGTATGGTGAGACCACATGTGTGAGACTTTTACACAGCCTGGCCACATACAGAGATGAACTGACAGGTACTCTGATGGACTGACAGGTACTCTGATGGACTGACAGGTACTCTGATGGACTGACAGGTACTCTGATGGACTGGCAGGTACTCTGATGGACTAATGGGTACTCTGATGGACTGACGGGTATTCTGATGGACTGACAAGTGCTTTAATGGACTTACAGGTACTCTGATGTGATGCTAGGGTACTCTGATGGTATGACAGGTACTCTGATGGTATGGCGGGTACTCTGATGGTAAGGCGGGTACTCTGATGGCATGGCGGGTACTCTGATGGCATGGCGGGTACTCTGGTGGACTGACAGGTACTCTGATGGACTGACAAAAGCAAAAAACAAAAAAAGGTTCCGAGCTCAACTTGCGGACCAGTCTGCCACCAAGCCAAATTCACCTGTCTAACAGTCTAGCGTTTAAAAGACAGGGGATTGGTTACACACATTTGCAAGTGTATGTGTAAGCTGCAGGCCACGACAAGGCTCCCTGTATACTGCAGACCTAACTCTATATAAGAGGCTTCACAGTGGAAGCACATACAATTACAGACTGGTCCGCAGTTTTTTGTTTTTTGCTTTTGTCTGTATCTGCCTTTTCCAGAGAGCTCCTTGCTGTAGTGGCCAGTTATAGATGGGGGACAGTGACTTTTTTTTTTGTATAGTTACTATTTTTGGTACCATACCAGCGCCGCAGCCGCCATGGGGCCATGGCTGGGTGTCTGGTCATGTACCTTTAAGGAGGGTTGGGCTCCTCCAGTCACCTGTCCTTCATCTATCCATTCATTTGTATGTGCTTCCACTGTGAAGCCTCTTATATACTGTAGAGTTAGGTCTGCAGTATACAGGGAGCCTTGTCGGGGCCTGCAGCTTACACATACACTTGCAAATGTGTGTAACCAATCCCCTGTCTTTTAAATGCTAGACTGTTAGACAGGTGAATTTGGCTTGGTGGCAGACTGGTCCGCAAGTTGAGCTCGGAACCTTTTTTTGTTTTTTGCTTTTGTCTGTATCTGCCTTTTCCAGAGAGCTCCTTGCTGTAGTGGCCAGTTATAGATGGGGGACAGTGACTTTGTTTTTTGTATACTCTGATGGACTGACAGGTACTCTGATGGACTGGCAGGTACTCTGATGGACTGACGGGTACTCTGATGGACTGACAAGTACTTTAATGGGCTGACAAGTACTCTGATGTGATGCTAGGGTACTCTGATGGTATGACAGGTACTCTGATGGTATGGCGGGTACTCTGATGGTAAGGCGGGTACTCTGATGGTATGGAGGGTACTCTGATGGTATGGCGGGTACTCTGATGGTATGGCGGGTACTCTGATGGCATGGCGGGTACTCCGATGGCATGGCGGGTACTCTGGTGGACTGACAGGTACTCTGGTAGACTGACAGGTACTCTGATGTGATGATAGGCTACTCTGATGAGCTCACTGACAGGTACTCAAATCGTATGACAGGTACTCTGATGAGCTCAGACAGGTGCTCTTTATTTTAGGTGGGGCACAATCTGGGCACAGTAAATGGTACACAAAACTGGTAACTCACTGTTCTGCTCTCTTCTCCTCACACTGGATCGGTGTGTGAGGAGGAGAGCCCAGTAACAGCGCGTTACCGGCGGATTATTTACATTTATGACCGGCTGTGATTGGACACAGCCAGTCACATGGTAAAGAGCCATTTCATTGGCTCTTTACCCTGATCGGGGCTGGGCTTTGTACGAGGGACAAGCCTCGCCCCCGATCGCCGCGCGTCCCCGGGGACGCGCACGAGTCCCAGCACGTACATCAATAGAGTGGCTGGCTGTGATTGGACACAGCCGGTCACGTGGTAAAGAGCCAATTTAATTGGCTCTTTACCCCGATCGGGGAGGGACGGTGTCCTGAGGGATACGATCGATCTGCGATCGCCGCGGGGGCCCGCAGAAAAGCGGTGGAGGTCATATGACACCCACCTGGATTGAGGGAGGGTTCCCGCTGATGTCATTTTACAATGACTTAGTAGGGAACTGGTTAACAACCTTTGACTCATCTGCTGTCAGCTGGTTTCCCCACTGACAGCAGAATGTAAACCAAAAGAAGTGCTGGCAATAATAATTAAAAATAAACAAAAAAACGTGGGGGCCCTTTGGGTCTGGTATAGATTTTGAGGGAGTACCCATGCCTAAATTGAAAAAAAGGGAATGCAGGAAACTGGGGGAAGAGTGGGGAACCATACCAGGCCAAATGCCCTCAACATGGGGGGTGCTTTGCCAGGGGGGACCCCCGGCAAGGAACCCCTTCCCTATGTTGATGAGGACAAGGGCCTCCTCCCCACAAGTCCCCCGAAGTAAATCCAGGATCAATTACAATGAACACTTTCATTGGATAAATGGGGGGGTGGGGGTGTCTGAGAGCTTGCAAAGCAAAATGGAAATGTTTTAATAAGCAGTAAGCAAATTTCTTAACGGCAGTTTTCAGTTTTTTAAATCAAAGATGCCAAATCCCCTCTGCTCATCCCAAACAGTAATATATTTCTATCCCTCTTGGTTGGAGTGGAGATGACCCCATCTATAAGGATATACAGTACAACACACACAGCACAAGGCCGTGTTCACACTACCAGACCTTTCTCAGGTCTGCAGTTCCTCTGAGCTCCACAAGGTGGTGATCTCACTTCTACCCAGACAGCAAGGCTCAATGGAAGACAGGAAGTGATGTCAGGTACAGACAGGAAGTTCCGGGTGAGAGGTGAGTCGGGAGGAAGTAAAGAGGAGACATTGCTGGAAGTGGCAGAAGAGGAGGTAATAAGATCTTATTTTCTATTTACACCCAGTAACCCCCCCGTCATGTCCGTCCTCTTCCTCCATAGTCACTGTGAGGTCTTTTATCTCCAGCAGATGATGATACACACATATATAGTGTGGAAACCTAGATTAACCCCTTCAGGGGCAGAACATTTCCCCCCTTACAGGGCCGGAACATTCTCTTCATTTTGGAGAGTAAGGATGGGCTTGGGCTAGGGTTGCCACCTTATCCCTTAAGGCTGGGTTCACACTATCCGACAAAAAAACGGTCCTACTTTGATCCTACACTGCTGTGCGATTTACGGTCCTACATGGGGTCAAAGTCGGACCGTTTGTCTGTGAACAGGGATCCGACTTTGATCCCGACAATGCCAGGCACTTTGTGCTCTGGGGATCTTGAAGGGGGAACTCCACGCCATATTTTTAAAGAAAAAACTGGCATGGGGTCCCCCTCCAGGAGCATACCAGGCCCTTTGGTCTGGTATGGATTTTAAGGGGAACCCCATGCCGAAAAAACAGCGTGGGGCCCCCCCAAAATCCATACCAGACCCTTATCCAAGCACGCAGCCTGGCAGGCCAGGAAAGGGGGTGGGGACGAGCGAGCGGCCCCCTCCCTCCTGGACCATACCAGGCCGCGTGCCCTCAACATGGGGAGTATAGGTGCTTTGGGGCAGGGGGGGCTCTGCGCCCCCCACCCCAAAGCACCTTGTCCCCATGTTGATGAGGACAAGGGTCTCTTCCCGACAACCCTGGCCGGTGGTTGCCGGGGTCTGCGGGCGGGGACTCATCGGAATCTTAACAGGCCCACCCTATGTAAATGAGTATGGGGTACATCGTACCCCTACCCATTTACCTGGAAAGAAATATATACACAAAAAAACCACACAGCTTTTTAAAATATTTTATTAAATCAGCTTCGGCGGTCTTCTCCCCTCTCCGGTGTCTTCTTTTCTTCGGCTCTTTTGCGGGGTCTTCCATCTTCTGAGGGGTCTTTTCTTCTCCTCTGCGGCGTCTTCTGCTCTTTTGCCGGTCTTCTCCGCTGTCCTCTTCCCTCTCTTCTTCTTCTTTCCTTCTTCTTCCCATGTTGACACGACGCGTTCTCCTTCACGAACGCCCTCGCCGCTCTGTGCTGTGCCTTATATTGGCATGGGGCGTGGCCACCAGATGACATCACCTGGAGGTCCCGCCCCATATGAGGTCACAGCTCCGCCCCCATGATGTGACCTCATATGGGGCGGGACCTCCAGGTGATGTCATCTGGTGGCCACGCCCCATGCCAATATAAGGCACAGCACAGAGTGGCGAGGGCATTCGTGAAGGAGAACGCGTCGTGTCAACATGGGAAGAAGAAGAAAAGAAGAAGAAGAAGAGGACAGCGGAGAAGACCGGCAAAAGAGCTGAAGACGCCGCAGAGGAGAAGAAAAGACCCCTCAGAAGATGGAAGACCCCGCAAAAGAGCCGAAGAAAAGAAAACCGCCGGAGCTGATTTAATAAAATATTTTAAAAAGCTGTGTGGTTTTTTTGTACATATTTCTCTCCAGGTAAATGGGTAGGGGTACGATGTACCCCATACTCATTTACATAGGGTGGGGGGCCGGCATCTGGGGGCCCCCTTGTTAAAGGGGGCTTCCAGATTCCGATGAGTCCCCGCCCGCAGACCCCGACAACCACCGGCCAGGGTTGTCGGGAAGAGGCCCTTGTCCTCATCAACATGGGGACAAGGTGCTTTGGGGTGGGGGGCGCAGAGCCCCCCCTGCCCCAAAGCACCCATACTCCCCATGTTGAGGGCACGCGGCCTGGTATGGTCCAGGAGGGAGGGGGCCGCTCGCTCGTCCCCACCCCCTTTCCTGGCCTGCCGGGCTGCATGCTCGGATAAGGGTCTGGTATGGATTTTGGGGGGGACCCCACGCTGTTTTTTCGGCATGGGGTTCCCCTTAAAATCTGTACCAGACCAAAGGGCCTGGTATGCTCCTGGAGGGGGACCCCATGCCAGTTTTTTCTTTAAAAATATGGTGTGGAGTTCCCCTTCATGATCCCCAGAGCACAAGTCGCATGCCAAAGTCGGATCAGTGAAGACACTGATACGACTTTGATCCGACTTCAATGCCTTTCAATGGGCTGAAGTAGGATCAAAGTCGGACAAAAGTAGTACAGGAACCTTTTTCAAAGTCGCTCCAACTTTGAAAAACACATATCGGAGCAGTTAAGACGGCTCTCATAGGGAATCATTGTTTTTGTGATGTAATGCAACTTGTGCTCTTCATGTCGGTCCGAGAATCGGACTAGTGTGAACCCAGCCTTAAACCCGAACACATATGAATTTCACAGGTTCTGTGGCCGATTAAGGTGGTAATTAAGCTCACTTGGTGCCTCATCTGCATTAAATCAGCCTCAGAACAACCTGTGCAATTCATATGTGTTGGGGTTTAAAGGGATGAGGTGGCAACTCTAGCTTGGGCGTGTTCGCAACTGCACATGCCCGAGCCCGCCAGGAAGCTGACACTGCGCATCGCTAATCACAGGCAGTGAGACATTTCCCGATACAAGACTGCACAGATCGGGAAATGTCGCACTGCCTGTGATTAGCGCGCCACAGTGTCAGCTTACTGGCAGGCTCTGGCATGTGCGGTTGCAATAGGGTTGCCACCTCATCCCTTTAAAGCCGAACACATACTAATTACACAGGTTCTGTGGCTGATTAAGGCCCCATGCACACTGGATACTCACTGGGCTTCGGATTTTAGTGGCAGGAGACGCTGCTTAGAAAACGTTCTTTAACCACTTCAGCCCCGGAAGGATTTCACACTTTAGGACCGGAGCCCTTTTTGCAATTCGGCGCTGCGTCGCTTTAACTGACAATTGCGCGGCCGTGCGACGTTGTACCCAAACTAAATTTGCGTCCTTTTTTCCCACAAATAGAGCTTTCTTTTGGTGGTATTTGATCACCGCTGCGTCATTTCTGATCGCCGCTATAAACAAAAGAAGAGCGACAATTTTGCAAAAAAACCCAAATTTCTTACTTTTTGCTAAAATACAAATCCAAAAAAAAAATATAAAAAAAATTTTGGCCGATTTATATTCTTCCTCATATTTGTGATAAAAAAAATTGCAATCGGCGTTTATTGATTGGTTTGCGCAAAAGTGGTCGCGTTTACGGATGATGAGAATTAATTTTTGGGTTTTTTTTTTATTTTTTACTAGTAATGGCGGCGATCTGCGATTTTTAGCGGTACTGCAATATTGCAGCGGATATGTCGGAACATTTTGACACTTTTTTGGGACCATTAGCATTTATACAGCGATCAGTGCTATAAAAATGCACTGATTACTGTGTAAATGCCATTGGCAGTGAAGGGGTTAACCTGCAGGGGGCACTCTAAGGGTTAACTGTGTTCCCTGGGCGTGTTCTTACTGTGGGGGGACTGCCCTAACAGGAGAAGGGAAGTGATCACACCTTCCGTGTAGAGGAAGGCTGTGATCACAGCCCTTCCCCCTCACACAGAACGGAGGTCTGTGTTTACTTACACGGACCTCCGTTCTTTCACTCCGGGGGGGGCATCGCGGGTGGCCGGCGGAGATCGACTCTGCCGCACCCGCCCCCTGGCCGTCCCCGGACACAGTGAGCGCGCCTCCGGCGGCGTGCGCGCACTCACTGTGCGCAATCTGGCAGCCGCCGTCAGATGACGCCGATTTGCCTTAAAGAGCCACTTTGCCGCCGTCAAATGCCGATCGGCGGTCGGCAAGTGGTTAAGCAGCGTTTATAGGCGTCTTTTGAGCGTTTTTTTTTTTTTAACTTCATTAGCTTCCATTGACTACAAAAAATGCTGGACGCCGATAAATGGCCATTTAGCTGCGTTTATGAGTGTTTATCAGCATCCAGCATTTTTTGTAGTCAGAAGAATGACTCCTGAACGCTAATTCAGGGAGTTCAGATAACAGCCCAGAAATGCCACTGCTGTTAAATGACAATAAACGTCCATGTGTACATTGACACATAGGATAATAAAAAGGAGCTTTTTTGAGCTGTTAAAAAATGCCAAACTACCATAAACGGTCGTTTATCAGCTTCAGTGTGCATGGAGCCTAAGTGGTAATTAAACTCACTTGGTGACTTATCTGTTTTAAATTAGCCTCAGAACGGGATGAGGTGGCAATACGCCCGAGCCCATCCTTATTGGAGATGTGTCACCTTTCCCACCAATGACCTTCTCACCTCATCAGTCTATATTTACGGATTATATGACTTTTATTAGCGGTGGGGGATGGGAGGGTTATTGGGGGGGGGGGTTGGAATATGTAGGTCTATTTCTCCTACGTTCACTGACAGACGCAGCTTCTTCATGACTTTGTGGGTTTTATGTTCGTCCTACTAGGAGTTAACTAGGCAGGGAAAAGAATCAGCTGGCCCCTCCCTTGGGGGCCGTCCTCTTTTCCTACATCAAACCCCCTCACTGAATAGCTCTTCAGTTTCAATGCCTAGTTCGCAAGGAGTTGACCTGGCTTCCCTATAGGGAACTGCGGTCCTATTGTGACCATTTTCTTTTTTGCTGCAATCAATATGATCTGCTATCAAGAAGCTGGTCGGGGCATCGAGAGTCCTGGTGCTCTGTACTTTCCCCGACCTGGCCAACATGATGCGAAGCCGGCCCCAACACAGGGACCCGCCGCATCTTCCCCGTTCCGTCCGGGTGGCCCGGGGCGTGATCCCCCATTTTGGTCCCCTCCCGATTCGTTCGGCAGGGTGACTCTGGGCCTGCAGCGTACCCCCCGCCGAGGGTGGGAAGTCTGCATCCGGGTGGCTACCGTGGCATTGGACTGGTAAGTGAGCACCCTGCCTTCCTCCCCGCACGGGGAGTGAAGAGGGCCCGACGTCCGGAAATGCAATTTTTTTCCACTGCTCCTGTAGCTGTCCGGGGTAGCCACCGGTGGGGGATCAGCCTCTCATCTTGCCCTCTGCCACCCCTCGCCCCCACCCCCCTCCCCAGCGCTGTACCTTCGTTCAGCCTTCTCGTCCAGCATCGGCATGCGGTCCTTCGGCCGCCATTTTGCGGCGAACCGCCGCCATTTTGCCGTAGCCGCGGACATATCCAGTCTATGGGGCTTTCCCTCTAGCGCTCGGAGCGGCCATATTCGGTACTGCACGTTGCCTGAGAGGTGTGTTTCAGCCTCTAGTGTTTCCTGGCGGCCATCTTCACTGCATGCTCTGCATTCTACACGTGGCTGCAGCTTCTCCTCACAGAAAACGGCGGCTGACAGAGGCAGTTTCTTCTGAACGATCGGCGCTAACGGGCAGCGGAAACAGCAAGTATAGCTGGGCTCCCTCTGGGTACTGGTGGCGGTGGGGTGCTGTCCTCTGGATCCTGTGGGTGTGTGGCTGTGTGCGGGGCGTCCTTTCCTTCCATCCATCCATCCATCCCTATAATGGCTGATCTCCCTGCTGAACCTACTGAGGTGGCTTCAGCAGCCACGCAGTCTGCCCAAGGGGTTTTTCTCACCCAGCTGCGGGATGTCCTCGCTGAATTTCTTCCACGTGGGGACGCCGCTCCGCGGGCCACCAGGAAGCGGCCCCCTCCCCCCCCCTTTATCCTCAGGGGAAGATTCTGAGCCGGAGGTGGCTTCTAGGGTCTCAGGGACCCCGGGGGACTTGTCTGATGAGGAAACGGGTGGTGACATGGGGACTGAGGACCAAGAGCCTATGGCTGACCAGGATAATGTGCTGGTCGCCACCATTATCGCTGGCATTCGCACCAAGTTGCAGTTGGATCAAGCAGGCGAATCGCGGTCTGTCTATGTGTGCGGGTCTTCTAGGCCCCCCAAGGCCCCCAGGTCCTATCCTTACAATGTGTTTTTTGACCATTTCCTATACCGTGAATGGCAACAACCACGCCGTTCCCCCTCACTGACTGCACGCTTTTCTGAACGCTATCCCTTTGAGGAGAGCTTCCTGAAGAAATGGGAATCTCCTGCGGTGGATCCGCCTATTGCACGCCTTACTAAGGCGACTACCATTCCTATGGAAGGGACTCCTTCCTTTAAGGATCCTGCCGATAGAAGAACAGAGGCACTTCTGAAGTCCTTGTTCTTCAACGTGGGCTCTGCGGTGCGACCTGCTTTGGCTGCGGCCATGGCAGCGCAGTACCTTTTGGAGTGCATGGGGGAACTTAAGTCGGACCTGACCGAAGGTCTCCTTATGGAGGCACTGCAGAAGGCTGAGTTTTTACTCCAGGGGATTAATTACCTCTGTGATGCGGCGGTGGATGTTCTGCCCTTGTTGTCCAGAATTTCTATATCGGCCATTAGGCTTCGCAGAACTCTTTGGCTGCGATCCTGGTCGGGTGACCACGCTTCCAAACTAGGTTTGGCTGATATTCCCTTTCAGGGTGGGCACCTATTTGGCTCGCGGCTTGATGAAATCATTAAGGATTTCACGGGAGGCAAGAGTACCTTCCTCCCGGAGCCCCGCAGGCGTGATTTTCGCTGTAGATAGGAGCCTTCTACGTCTGGTCAGAGGAAGCTTTTTCATGCATCAGGCGCGGCAAGCAAGGGAACCCGTCCCAGTAAGGTTGCTGCAGGGGCCGGACGCCAGCAGTGGCAGCGCAAACCAGAAAAGACGGAAGACAAGTCTTCCTCAGCCTGATGGGTCGCCCCCACCCGATTGTCGGGTGGGGGGACGTCTTCGGGGGTTCGCAAACCGGTGGCTGGCTCGCATTTCCGACCGCTGGGTCTGCGAGGTGGTGTCCGCCGGGTACAGGATAGAGTTCATCTCTCTACCCCCAGACAGGTTCTTCCCATCAAATTTAAACCTCCCGCTGGAGCGCAGACAGGCCCTTTCCAGGGCGGTGCAGGCTCTCTCAGATCAGGGAGTGATCGTACCGGTTCCCCAAGGAGAGGTTTCGAGGCTTTTACTCGAATCTTTTTGTGGTACCCAAAAAAGGGGACGGATTTCGGCCCATCCTGGATCTGAAGGTCCTAAACAAGTTTATCAGGGCACAGAAGTTCCGGATGGAGTCTGTTCGGTCAGTCGTGGCCGCCCTGCACCAGGGGGAATTCCTGGCATCATTGGACATAAAGGATGCGTATCTCCATGTACCCATCCATCCGCGACATCAGCGATTCCTGCGGTTCGCTGTTGGGGATCGCCATTTTCAATTTGTAGCTCTTCCCTTCGGCCTGACCTCCGCGCCCCGGGTGATCACGAAGTTACTGGCCCCGGTGTTGGCGTTGCTGCGTCAGAGGGGCATTGCCATAGTGGCTTACCTGGATGATCTGCTCCTGCGAGCGGACTCAGTATCTGCCCTGGAGGAGAATGTGCGTATTGCAATGGACTCATTGCGGGACTTCGGCTGGTTACTCAACCTGCAGAAGTCGTCGGTGTCTCCTTCCTTCCGTCTGGAGTACTTGGGTCTCATTCTGGACACACAACAGGCGAAGGTGTTTCTCCCTCCGACAAAGCTACAGAGCTTACAGTCGGCTGTGCGCACCCTACTATCACGCCGCCGGTCTTCTTTGCGGTTCTGTATGAGGGTGCTGGGGCTCAACACACAGGTCTTACTCTGGGTTCATGAGGTCTGCCTTCCTTCCTCTGTGGCTGCTGAAGACGTCCAACTCATTGGTCGGCTTCAGGGCGTTACTCAGGTAACGTTATGCGTGTAAGAGGAGGTCCCGTCTATGACTCAGGCGAGCGTCCTCGTCTAGTAGGTCCATTCGGTGATACCGTTACGGGGAGACTGCGTCGTTGCGGTTGTGGCCCCGGTCATTGAAGCACTAGTGGGCCCCGCGCCTCCAGTCCGGCTTCCCTTCTCGATGTTTAACTTTTACCGCTAGGGGTTGTCGCTTGGCGTCCTTAGCGACTACAGCGCCTACCTACCCATGTACCTCTATGCGTAGGAAATACAGGTTACTACGGTCCTTAAGGGGGACCACGTCCCGCCG
>BLSH010055112.1:595848-609256 GCA_018402905.1 Glandirana rugosa | reverse complement strand
TCTGGACTTGTCCACATATAGTTATTTTTTGTGCGAGGGTAGTGGATTTGTTGAATTCTATTACTTCAGCCCCTCTGCCAGTATGTTTGTTGGGTATGGTGGAAGCTATTCTCCCTTCAGTGTCAGAGCGAGTGATGGTTAATACTACATTATTTTATGCTAGAAAAGCCATTGCTTTGCATTGGAAGAAATCATTCATCTTCCCCTATGTTTCTATACTGGAAACAATTGGTCAATAACAATCTCCCATTGTACAGAGACACCTATATGAATAGGGAATGCCCTAGCAAGTATGATAAAAATCTGGGTAAAGTGGCTGGATAAGCCCTCAACGGCATCTGATGCTCATGGGAGTTGCTGACTATTAGATGTGTTTCCAAGTATACAGGGAGAGCGGGACCACTGAAGATAGAAGGGACCTACATTTTGTTATCATTGCTACATCATGTATGGATTTATTGTCAATAGGATCGTTTTTTCTTTCTTCTTTGTTATTTTGAATTGATAGTTGCTATGCAAAGTGATTGGATCCTAAATTTGCATTAACAATTTAGTCTAATGTGTATGTTTTGTTTTGTTCTGTTTTGTCTATTTAAAAAGAAATGAATAAAAAGATTTAATAAAAAAAGGGCAAAAATGTATAAACCTATTACAATACAATTTTATGGTCCAGTTTATTGAGGCCCCAACTAGGAATGATGCTCTGCTAGACCTGATAATCCCAAACCATGCACAGCTTAGTACTACTGTTCGTATAAAATAACATCTGGGTAGCAGTGACCATAACATGAATTAATTTAATGTTAGCTGTAAGCATGAAACACATACGGGAAAAATAAAAACACTTACCGTATTTTTCGCCGTATAAGACGCTCCGGAATATAAGACGCACCCAATTTTAAAGGAGGAAAATCTAGAAAAAAAAAATTCTGAACCAAATACTGTAGTAAAATATTTTCATCACGTAATGTCCACCATTGCCCCCACTCATCACGGTAATGTCCGCCATTGCCCCCTACTCGTCATCACCATCACTGTTCCAGTGCAACATTGCCCCCACACTAAGAATAATAGCCAGTAGTTTAACATTGCCCCCACACTAGTAATAATAGCCAGTAACATTGCCCCCACACTAGTAATAATAGCCAGTAACATTACTCCCACATTAGTAATAATAGACCTTAACATTGCTCCCACATTAGTAATAATAGCCAGTAACATTGCCCCCACATTAGTAATAATAGCCAGTAACATTGCCCCCAACATAGTAATAATACTCACTGTTGCAGAAGCGTGCTCTGGTAGGATCCGCCGCCGCCGGGTGTACCAAGATGGCCGACCGCACCGGAGCTAGGCCAAAGCCGCGGCCTTTCCTAAGGCCGCGGCGGCGTTGCGCTCCGCGGAGGCAAACTGTCTATTCGTCGTATAAGACGCACCAACTTTCCCCCCCCAGTTTTGGGGAAGAAAAAGTGCGTCTTATACGGCGAAAAATACGGTAACTTTAAGAGAGCAAATTTTGGATGAGGGCTGCTCTCCAAGACAGACTGGGAGGGAATATTGACATTGATGAACAGAAATGGGAAGTCTTCAAAACACACTATGCAAATTCACTGCAAAGTATATTCCCATGGGCAATAGGTTTTATTTTTAGCCTTTTAAACTGGCTCATGGCAGTTAGAAAAGCTATAAATAAGAAAAAAAGCTTTTCAAAAAAATATAAAAATCAAGTAACACTATCATCGTTTAAATTTACAAAGAATATAACAGAATATGTAAAAGGGAAATCAAGGACGCAAAAATTCAAAACAAACGACAGATTGCAAAATATAGTAGGACAAACCCCCAAAAATTCTTAAAATATATTAATAGTAAAAAAGGTCAGGTCTGAGCATGTAGGCCCTTTACAAAATAATCTAGAGTGGGTGACTGGGGACAAAGAGAAGGCAGATTTATTACATACTTTCTTCAGCTCTGTGTATGCAAAGGAGCATGGGGGAGCTCATGTCCATAATGGGGTTGGTAGTGACACAGCCACAAATGATCCACAAAAGTGATATGAAGTTTCTAGACAGAATAAAGGTGGATAAAGCACCTGGACCAGATGGCATCCACCCCCGGACCCTAAAAGAATTGAGTTCTGTCAAAGCCATCATTTCTATTTTTTAGTGACTCGTTAATGATTGGAATAGTACCACTAGATTGGCATAAAGCCAACGTGGTGCCTATATTTAATGAAAATATTTATCAAGGGTAAATTTCAGTGGAGAATACACCTAATGTAATTTTAGTGAACACAAACACAATGTAATACCCAATTATTTGGTTAAATATAAAAGGTGAAGTTGTGCTGTGTAAATAGATACCCAACATGTCTAGCCTTAAAACTGCATGTGCCCGTGCAATGGTGACATACATCATTACCCAAAAATTGCTCATAGGTGATGCTTTAAAATCCTTTACAGATTTTTAGTTTAGAGTTAATTTTGAATAACAGGCATGGGTAAAGAGGGGGAGGGGTGTAGTGAAGAGAGGGGTGGGGCAGTAAAGAATGGTGAACATGGGGCAGGGGGAAGATCAGAAGAGTGCAGTGAATGGGGTAAAGGGGGGCAAGGCTTGTGGTGGAGACCCCAGACCTTGAATGTATACTACCTTATCAAAACCATTGTCTATCTCGTACAGGGCTCTCCAGCCTTCTATACATGTTGGCATGGAATTTTTTCCGCTCTGCATGGAAGTCAGTTGTTCCTAACACTGATAATGAGGATTGGGAGGATATGTGGGATTATTCCTTTCCCCAACTCGTACCCTGTCGGGATAAACTGATTCAATTCAAAATAGTGCATAGAATATATTTGACACCGTATAAATTGCATAGAATATACAATGGGGTCTCCTGGTGTTGGCGATATGTGGGTGACCATGCAGATTTTCAACACCTTTTCTGGACCTGCCCAAATATTAAAACTTTTTGGTCTGAAGTTGCTGGTTTTGTTACGCAGCTCACCACTGTTGAGATCCCCCTGAGTGTTGATGTATGTTTGCTCGGGCTGGTGGGCGCATTGATCCCCTGTCGGGCTCTTGGGACCCTTGTCAGTCTGTTTTGTTATGCCCGTAAGGCCATTACCTTAAAGTGGAAGTCTAAGGAGGCCCCTAGCTTACAATTTTGGAAAATCCAGGTAAAGTAATGCCCCTTTTATAAAACAACTTATGAATCTCATGGGTGTTCTTGAAAGTTCAACAAGGTGTGTGACTTATGGCTAAATTCTCCATTTACGGCCACATAGTATCTGATATTCTAGTTATTGAGTGATTGCATCCGCTATGATTTCAGGACAATGGTGATGTGAGAAATCTCAGTGGTTATCTGGGGACATATATGTGATATATTCATTAATGTTTGTAGTGTGCTGCACCATGGGTATTGGGGGATAATGCAGAGGCCCTTCCATTTTTCTTTTTTTTTCGAAACATTTCTTAAAAACTGTAGCCGAGTGGAGATTAAGGAAAATTGTTTTCATACTTACCATAATTTTCCTTTCCTGGATCTTCAACATGTCAGCCTACTATGGGTCAGCTCCGCCAACCTCTTTCCAAGCCTATAAGAGGCAGCTGTCTGCCCCTAGGCAGTGTTCAGTTTACCCACCTCTCGACGGACTTTGGGTGGGAGTTCCTCAGCTGACATGAGGAGGATACAGGAAAGGAAAATTATGGTAAGTATGAAAACTATTTTCCTGGACCTCCTCATGTCAGCCTACTATGGGACATAGCAAGCAATCAACCACATAAGGGGAGGGAAAGACACAAATAACCAGAATCATAAACCATTATCAATTATTTTAATGGCCGACAGCCGCCAACAGAACAGTAGACCTAAACGCTTCCGATGCCATCAGAGGTACATTCACTCTGTAGTAATGAAACTATTAGGTGCACTCCAGCTAGCTGCCCTGCCCACTGCTTCTGCTGACATCTTAGCGTATGATGCACAGGAATCTGCCATGCCTCTCATAGAATGTGCTTTGACCTCCAATGGCGGAGGATATCCCGACTCTCTATATGCCATCTGGATAGTTTTTACAATCTATGAAGACACCATTCTAGGTGGCATAGCCATGCCTTTTCTAGAGCCATCGGGAAAGATGAAGAGCTGATCTTGTTTCCAGAAATCCTTAGTTCGCTCTAGGTATATTGATAAGGCCTGCACTAGATCCAGCCTAGTCCATTCGTCTTCTGAGTTACTATCTGGGAAAGTTGATAAGACTGATTCCCAATTCATATGCAAAGCTGATGCTACTTTTGGAAGTAAGCTTGGGACCGGTCTGAGTACTATTTCATCTTGGAGTATTAGGCAATACGGCTCCCTGGCTGAGAAAGCACACAGTTCAGACACCCATCTGGCTGATGCAATTGTCATAAAAAAATTGCACTGAGACAAAGAGCATGATGACATCGGACCAAAAGGAGGTGCTAATAAGGCTTTCAGAACTAAAGGCAGGTCCCACTTCGGAAAAAGATTTATTGGAGACCTGATCTTTATTGCTGCCTTTAAGAAACACATCACTAGAGGATCCAAGGCTCATCTTTGTTCAACATAGCTGACAGGGCAGGCTTGAACTTTTAAGGAGCTATACGCTAAACCCTTGCCCAGACCTTCCTGGAGAAATTCCAATATGTTAGAGACTGAGGGTGACCTCAGATCCCAGCTCTTTCCTGCTGAGAAGTGACAAAAGGCTTTATCCTATAATAAAGTAGTATTGGTAGTTTTCTTTCGACTAAATGCTCTATAGATCTCCTCCACGGCATCAACTTCAGTTTCCCCGGCTTCGGGTTAAACTGCTTGTTCTGCAGCAGAAAATCTTTGTGAGAAGGCAGAGGAATTGGCTGACACATCTTCATTTTCTATGCTATTGAAAACCATAGTCTTCTGGGCCAGAAGGGCCACACCGCTATTGCGGTTACCTCCTCCCGTTGAATCTTCATTAAAACTCTGAGGATTAGTGAGAGAGAAGGAAACACTGACTAGGGTAAGTCCGATGGAATGGATAGAGCATCCTGGCCTAGAGCTTGCGGGTGCCACCTTCGGGAGAAGTAACATGTAATCTCAGAGTTTTCCTCCAATGCCACCCAATCAATGACCGATGTCCCCCAGACCTTGAAGATTTTGAACAGGTATCTGGGATTCAAGCCCCATTCGTTCAGATCCAAGAATCTTCGATTCAGTTGATCCACCAGCTTGTTTTGTGGACCCAGAAGGTATGCTGCTGTTAGGGAAAAATCTGGCATGCCACTCTGAGCAGTGGGAGGCTCCTGGTGCCCCCTTGCTGGGCCACGTAGGCTACCATGGTTTGTTGTCGGAAAGGACTTTGACTGCCCCTTTTGCAAAATCGATTTGGAAGGCTACTAGAGCGCGCAGAACAGCCTCTAATTCTAACAGGTTTGAATACTGAGATAGAGATGCCTCTCATTGCACTGTACTTGTTGGCCTAAGGAATGAGCTCCCTGGCCTACTAGGCTGGCATCTGTAGTAAGCACTACTGGAACTGGAGGTTCGAGAGACACCCCGCAGTATAGATTCTGAGATATCTTCCACCACATCAGAGACCGATTTATTGGTACTGAATGGTAGATCTGGGTTAACGAGTGCGAATCCCATTGATGGAGAAAATTGTATTGAAATTTCCCCTTCCGGCCCAGGGTACTACCTGGATCGTGGAAGACAACAGGCCCAGGTACTGCATACACTCCTTGGCCATCAGAAATGGTCATTACTATTTCCGATTTGGTCTGAATTTCCACAATCTTCCTGAGAGGCAGAAATACGCGACCTTGGGTAGTGTCGAATTGCATTCCTAGATACTCTAGGACTTGAGCTGATTGCAACGTCTGATCGTGCTGCAGGTTATCAGCACGTGCTGTTGAAGGAGGGACTTTGATGCGGCCCGGAGGAGAATGTCGTCCAGATAATGAAAAATTTGAATGCCTCTGATTCTTAAGATAGCGATGACCGCTGCCAGAACTTTTGAAAATGTTCTTGGAGCTGTGCACAGCCCAAATAGCAGACAATGAAATTGGAAATGGAAGTGATGCTGTGATGCACTTATTGGCACATGTAGGTAGGCATCCGCTAGGTCTATTGGCGCTGGCAAATCTCCCTTCTTCACAATGGACAATGATGGTTTGCAAGGACTCCATTCTGAATGGAGGGACTTTCATGAAGGCATTCAGGGCTTTTAAGTCCAGGACCGGCCTGAATCCTCCTGAAGATTTTGTTATCAAGAACAGAGAATGATGTCAAAGACCGAGGCATGTTAAACTTCTACCACCCGACCTCTCCAAAGTAAGACAGACTGCTCCCACTTGGGAAGTCTGGACAGGGACCCCTTCAGAAGAGCTTGTCTGAAGCTTTCGCTGGCTGGTTCACCTTGGCTTTGGGAAAGGCTGGACCCTGCCCCTTCCACTGCCTAAAGAACGGTCGCCCCGGTTGGTACGCGGAAGCTTCCCCGAAACCTTCTTTAGATCTCACAGAAGGACGAAAGGGCAGAGGAAATCTTTTCCTTCCCTACGGAAAAAGCCCTGAGTTCCCTCCAGAAACTTGTTGAACCTCTGACTCCAAGGTCTTGCCAAAACATTTCCCATTGAAAGGAACTGAGCAAAGGCTGTGCTTGGAAGCACTATCCGCTGACCAATACTTCAGCCATAGGGCTCTGCGTGCTGTCACAGAATGAGCCATCAATTTCACTGTCATCCTGACCTGGTCCACGGCTACTTCTGCTAGAAAATACACCGTGATCTTAATGGACTGCGAAGGGGGGAACCTTTGTCTCCCATCACTTAACCCAAAAAACTGGCCTCTAACTCCGCAATGCACACCTTTAAGGCTGCCGCCACTGAGGTAAGTGCTATAGCCGGCCTGCAGACTGCTCCTGCTACCGTGTACATTCTTTTGAGATCTGTATCTATCCTACGATTCATCGGCTCTTGAAGGATACTGAGTCATCTAGAGGCAAAGTGATGTGCCGAGCTAGTCTCTGTAATGAGGCATCCACCTTAGGCGTGGAATCCCAAAGCTCAGCATCCTTAGAGCGGAAAGGGTACAACTCTGTTGTGGACGTTCAATCTTTTATCGGGCTTTGCCCATTCATCTTCCATTATTTCCTGTATTTCAAAAAATTAATGGGAAGGACAGGAGTGACCTTTTCAAGTCCGTATAATATTTTCACTGTTTTTTTAGTGGGGTGAGGTTCCCTCTTTCCATTTCATAGCCTCCTTACTGACTCCACTAAAGGCACTCTCACACGGAGGTGCTTTTAAACTGCCCAAAAAACACTGAGCGCTTTTGAAGAGCTTTTCAGGTGCTTTTGAAGAGCTCACCATTCATTTCAATTGAGAGGGGTGTATTTTCACCACCCTGCCAGTGCACTGCTCCAGTGTGAGAGCATTTATTGATTTTAATAGAAATAGGTTTTCGTGAGCTTTTCAGGCGCCTTTTTAGCTTAAAGGTGCATGAAAAGCGCCTCAGTGTGAAAGGGGTCTTAGGCTTGACTCACACCCATGCATCCCCAGCGCCCCCCGTATTCCGCAGACCCACACCACAGAACGTGTTCCATAGGAAACAACGCCAAATAGACTGTAGTGCAAATCCGCAAAATGCACCAAAAACGCACGGATGCGAATCAGGCCCAAAGAAGGAATCAAGGAAAAATCAAATGCATGAAGGTCTGGTTCCAGATCTGACTCAGAATCCTCTGAATGTTCATCTGAACTTTTGCGATATGATTCTGAAGCGGATGAGTGCCACCTAGGCCGAGATCCCTTAGATACATTTTTCAAGCCGCCTTTGACTGCCGCCTTAATATAGTGCTTCACCTGGCGTGCATCTGCTGCATTATCACACTAGGGTTGCCACATCATCCCTTTAATCCAGGACACGAATTACACAGGTTCTGAAGTTAATTTAATGCACATAAGGCACCAAGTGAATTTAATTACCACCTTAATCAGCCACAGAACCTGTGTAATTAACATGTGTCCTGGATTAAAGGGATGATGTGGCAACCCTATATCACACGCGGCTTCCTTCAAACAAGAGAAGTATACACACCTCCCTGGTAGGGAGTTTGCTCCGCATGCCCAACAGGCCTTCTCCTCTTCCCGGGCCGAGGCCCTTCCAGAAGGTGAAGAGGATCTGAGTCTTTGCTTATGCACATGCTAGCGCTTAGTGGTCGCTTTTTGGTGTTGCAACAGCAATTGGCCTGGGCTCAAGGCACTGCAATGAGGCACCAGTGAGGGTGATCTGGAGTGGCGTTCTACAGGGATTTTATCCCGTCGCCGACCACTCCTCTGACCCGACTTATCACGATTTGAGCGCTTCTTTCTTTGCGGGTGATGCAGCTCTTTAGTACTTCCCTGCGGGCATTTATCCCGCATCTGGGTCTTCTCTCTGTGTAGAGAAGAAGAATGCACTCTTTTAAAAACAAAAACAACAAAAGCAAAACACAAAAAAAAAAACTTTAAAAATAGAAAACCTTTCCATGCGTTCTTCAGTGCTATAGAGGCAGGCAGGAGGACCAAGGATACCTGGAAACACATTGACAGCCAGAGATCTATCCAGGACCCCAAGGTAGCCATGTTGAGCTTCCACATCACTCACCACAGAGGCAGTGATTTTGAGACAAGCTGGAGCTACAGGTGCTGTAATCACAGCAGGAACCACAGCATGGGAGAGGGCGTTCCTATTATACCAGGAAGTGGCTTCTCTCAGCAGCCTCCTGAGAGTCCCTGTGGGACTACAAGCCTCAGTAGAGTTGCCACCTCATCCCTTTAAATCTGAACACACATGAATTACACAGGTTTTGTGGCTGATTAAGGTGGTAATTAAACTCACTTGGTGCCTTATCTACATTCAATCATCCTCAGAACAACCTGTGTAATTCATATGTGTTCGGGTTTAAAGGGATGAGGTGGCAATCCTAAGCCTCAGCCTTCCTGCTGTTTCACCAATTTGCCACACAGCCCATACCAGCAGTGTTTAACTGCTCTCTAGAGGCCGGCGTACACAGGCAGTCATTTATACTGCTGAACTGAGACCCAGGACCACGGGTACCACCACAAAGGGAGATTTACAGCCCGGACAGGGCAAAAAGAACACTGCATAGGGGCAGACAGCCGCCTCTTATATGCTTGGAAAGAGGTTGTCCTGAAGGGGTCAGAGGGGGCAGAGCTGACCCATAGTAGGCTGACATGAGGAGGTCCAGGAAAGAGATGTTTGCTTTGTTGTTTACCTCGAGCCGGGGAATGCTCAGAGGCTCTGTTTTGCACCACTTAATTCTTTAAAACCAATAAAAGGAATAAAAAAAAGGGGTCAGGACAGTGAAAAGGGGGTGGTATGGAATAGAGGGGTATGAGGGATGAAGAGGAGTACACAGTATTGACACATTCTTTAGTTTTTGCTTACATGAAGAGGAGTACAGGGTAATGAATGGGGATGGAGAATGGCAGAAGGGGTGCGGAGAAGGACATGGGGTGTAATTAGGGGCATGGGGGTATTTGCTCCTAGAAGTGGACAGCTGGCAGTGATATCGCATGCTCAGTGCAGATAGGAAGGTGAGTGCAGTTCCCCAGCTAGGTGGTGGGAGATGGAAAAGGCCACTCATCCCCCTTCCACCAGAAATCCACACAGCACCCTCAATACCCCTTCTCCCACCACACACAGGACCCCTGATGACTGTGATACAAACCCCCACACACAGTGCCCTCCAATCCCATCCTCCAGACACTACCACCTCTCAGAAGACCGGGATACACAGTGAGAAGCAATGACTTCTACATACCTGGTAGGCTTAAAGAAGCCAGGCACTCATCGCTGGACACTCTGCAGGGGGAGCATTCAGAGCGGAGCCCATTCTACACACCCACGCACAGCGTCCTGATGGATCAGGAAAGTAGGACAACCTCTGTTTGAGCATTCTTTGATGCCCACCCACTGCTAATCCCTTCATGCTCATTGGCCACTTACAGACCCACCATAGATGCTGATTGGCTTCCAATTGCCTGGACCCAAACACATTTAAATTGTAAGCTGTGATACTCAGTACACAGCCCGGGACATACCGCCCAACTTTCTGAGATGGAAATGAGGGACACCTATTAGCAAAAGTATGTAGTCATAGGACACACCCCCTGCCATGCCCCATTAAAGAGGAATCGTAAAAATAAAATGATTGGTTACACCTAGAAGGGCTTTATTACCACTATTATTCATTTATATTGACTTTTGGAATTTACAAATTCATCAATTTAGAATCTGGATGAAAGGTTTAGCACTGGGAAACACATTTTGAAAGATAAATAGTGTATTTTATATACAACTCTATAGATCAGACCAAAATGAGGAACAAATGAGGAAAGAGGGACATTGATCCGAATGAGGGACAGTCCCTCCAAATCCCGGACAGTTGGGAGCTATGCCGGGATACAGACATTGTGGGACAAATACCTAAAAAGAGTTAGTGTCCTGCAAAATCCAAAACATCTATAAGGATACATAGTACATACATACACACAACACAAAGCTGTGTTTACACCGAGATGCTTCTCAGGGCTGCAGTTCCTCTGAGCTCCACAAGGTGGTGATCTCACTTCTACCCAGACAAGACGTCTCTATGGAACATAGACAGGAAGTGATGTCACACAGGAAGTTCCGGGTGAGAGGTGAGTGGGGAGGAAGTAGAGAGGAGACATTGCTGGAAGTGGCAGCAGAGGAGGTAATAAGATTTTATTTTCTATTTACACCCAGTAATCCCCCCTCATGTCCGTCCTCTTCCTCCATATAGGGTTGCCACCTTTTCATCAAGCCAAACCCAAACACTTTAGCAGCACGCTGATTTTTTTTTTGTAGTATACAAAACACATGGAAAACAAAATGTAATACAAATAGTAAAATCTGTATAACCTTTTTTAAAACTGTGCTGCACCAAAAAAGCAAGTTATTTTGTTACCATGCGTTTTGCCGCAGGTGAATGAGCACAAAAGCAAGAGGTGTAGTTGTGCCATTAAGACTTAACCTCCCTGGCGGTATGACTGAGTCTGGAATTTATTGCTGAAAGCGGTAATGGTTTTCTGCATGGAGATATGGCGTTATGTACTATAGGCCTGCAATGGTTAGTTTCCCTGGCGGTATGATTATGTCTGATTTGTTGGTGCTGAAAGCGGTACAATTATTTTGCATTTATTCAATAATGTAATCAAACCAAAAACGCAGAAATTTGCTCAGTTGCAGAATTGTCGCTGTCGTCACTTTCAGTTTCTGATGATAAATTTCCCCAAAAATCAGTATCACTCAATTCTGCAAATGATTATTATTTACTATCGGTGTTTTCTAGCTGATCAAAAACCACTTTTGACGCAAAGGGACACTTTTTGGTTACTATGGACATTCTCATGTTTCCAGGCAGAAAGAATGACATTTATTATAATTATTATATAATAATATAATTATTATATTGCTGTGTGTGTTTCACTTTTTGAATTTCCCGCCGGTCTCCGCCCCCGTGCGACGCGACGCTCGCAGGGAACGGAGCCCGGAGGCACACAGAGGCATCGGAGCTGCGGACACAGCCCGCAGACACGCTGACACCGCGGAAGGACATCGCTGGATCCAGGGGACAAGGTAAGAAACATTGCCTGGATCCAGTGATGCAAGCCCGAGTGTGGCTCGGGGTTACCGCTTTAGGTACTGAAAATCCACCCCGAGCCACACTCGGGAATACCGCTAAGGAGGTTAAAGGCACCACTGCACACCTGCAAAAGGGCTGTGTGTTTTTGTGCATTGCAGGAATGCACACAATATTGTGCACATTCCTGCAACACAAAAATATCTACCTAGAACAGGGGTAATAAACTGAAAGTCAAAGAAGCCCAGTTGCTAAAAATTTTCTTTTAGCTGAGGTCCAAATTGCTGTCTAATATAATGTAAAAGTAGGTTAATCACATCCATTTTTCAAGTAAAAGAAAATAGAACCAGGCTACATCAGGTGTCTCCGTCAGAGCCCCCCTTACATTAGGTGTCTCCACCAGAGCCCCCCTTACATCAGGTGTCTCCACCAGAGCCCCCCTTACAGGTGTCTGCACCAGAGCCCCCTTACAGCATGTCTCCACCAGAGCCCCCCTTACATCAGGTGTCTGCACCAGAGCCCCCCTTACAGCATGTGTCTCCACCAGAGCCCCCCTTACATCAGGTGTCTGCACCAGAGCCCCCCTTACAGCATGTGTCTCCACCAGAGCCCCCCTTACATCAGGTGTCTGCACCAGAGCCCCCCTTACAGCATGTGTCTGCACCAGAGCCCCCCTTACATCGGGTGTCTGCACCAGAGCCCCCCTTACATCGGGTGTCTCCACCAGAGCCCCCCTTACATCAGGTGTCTCCACCAGAGCCCCCCTTACATCAGGTGTCTCCGCCAGAGCCCCCCTTACAGGTAGGGTTGCCACCTGTAGGGGATTCACCCGGACAGTACGGGTCTTGAATCATGTGCCCGGTTTTTGCCCTGCCTGAGACCCGGGCACATGAGACCAGGGGCAGACCATTCAGGCATGGGGGTGTCCTTTAGTATACTGGCCGCTGTGGAGACAGAAGCAGTGTCATTTCTTCTAAAGAAAGACACTGTCTTGACAGAGTGTGTTGTACATTTCAGAAGCTCCTTACTGCCCCCCCCCCCCAGTCCTCCTGCACTTGCAGTTATCTCTGACTTAAACACCCCCCCCCCCAAATCACAAGTGCTGAGTGCTGAGAGAACCGGGAGGCGGAGCTGACTGCAGTTGGTGTCGGGCTGCTGCTCACTACAGACAGGGAGAAGGTGAGCTGAGTCTTTTTCTTTTTGAGCTGAGGTGAAAGTTGCAAAGCTTCAGGAGGGATTATTTTACTATTGCATTGAAGGGTTAAGTGAGGAGAATCAGAAGAGACAGCAAGTGAGTGAATGTGTGGGGGGAGGGGGGAGTCTGCAGCCCATCACATCTATCTCCAAAGCTGTCTATGTAAACATTCCCTAATCCCTCAATCCAGATTTTGTGAACGTGCCATTCATGTAACCCTATGTGTATTTAGTCAGTGTACACCTCTGATTGTACAGACTCAGTGTGGATAACATAGGGTTACATGAATGGTCATGCATTACCTTCACATCATCTGGACATACAGAGTGCTAGGGACTGGATTGGGATACAATAGGTGTGACTCAGACATGTTAGTCTCCACATGTGACTGATTTATGTGTATCCCAATGTACTTACCGTGCAAGTGTTTTAGACCTAACTCCCTAATCCCTTACAAATGTATCTGTCGAAACCTCTATCTACACTACCCGACGTCTGAGGGGGGAGGGGGGTGTGTAAGTGAGTGAACGACAGAGAAGAC